>JAGFMF010011858.1:540807-569178 GCA_019455555.1 Galemys pyrenaicus | reverse complement strand
TCCCATCTTCCCTCAACCCTCCCCCTCCCCTCCCCACCAGGTGTCCCCAGTCTGTCCTTGTCTCCTCATTTTTGGTTTCTGTGTCTTTATTGCTGTTGTCTTTACTTAATCTTAATAGAAATGTGAGGATGTAAACTATATGGTAATCAATAAAGAGAGTTTATTAAGAAAGTGGAAAACAAAGTCTGGTTTTAACATTCAACAAAAACAAAAAATGTGAACTGATCTATTAAAAAAAGGCTTACTAAACTGAGTTTGGTTAAATGCTATCATCAGCTAATAAAACATACACCTCTTTCAAAATAAACATTAAGGAAAAGATACAAGGATTTTTTTATAAAACAATGTAGATAAAAAAATGAAAAATTTTATGTAAAAAACCATATTTGATAAGAACCAAATGAAAGAAATAAATCTAGTAATATATAAGAAACATCTTGAAGTGTATATTATGATGTCTTATCCTGTTATTAAAAAAAACAGCACTGCAGCACACCAAATAGTTTTACCTCACAGACTCAGTGCTGGAAGAACTCAAATATAACAAAGTATAAAGGTAATTAGAACGCAATAGAAAGATTAAGGCTACTCTTGACTTGGGATGACTTTGTATGGGCATTGTCATTCTGTAGACTACTGGATCTCAATGCTCTCATTTTTGACATATTTTGTATTTGAAGCAGGTTTTCCCAGAGTAGCCCCCAAAGAAAAGTTGCCCTGGAGTGTTCTTTTTCATTGAACTTCTAAGGTATATTAAAAAGTTCTACTCAAATGGTCAAACCCCTTTTCACATACACAGTATTAAGGTTGATGTGTTCTTTTGTTTCTTCCCAAATGCTCATTCCCTTACATAAATACTCTTGGTTCAACTGAATGCTCCATGCTCTCACCAGGAACACCAGGCAATGTGTGCTGTGGTAATGACTGTATACTTGCCACCATCTTTTCTTTATGTGAGATAAGGACCTTTGGTCATTTTAGTTTGATAAAATATGCGCATATTTGCATTTTCAGTTTGATTCAGTGCCTTTAGCTAAAACAAATACTTCCAACCTGTCTTAAATTCTGAAATAGGATTTTTTTTTTGCCATAGATTTTTAAGTACATCTGAAGTATTAATATATGGTTTAAGTGGATTAAGGAAGCTAGAGTTCTGTCTAACATGCAAAACCCGACTTAACCTGCAAAACTGAGTCACCCAATTATTTATGGGGGCCCTCTGGCCTGGTGATAACTAAAGTAAAGGCTAAGCCTGGAGAGAATTTATTTCCTCCATCCTGAGCCAGAATGGGGGCTTTTAGGAAGTAAAGAACCTCTTTTGCCACACCAGGTTCAACTTAGGAAATTTCTTTTCAGAACTCCAATATTAGTTGTTGGTATAGTTCCCAGAGATTCAATATATTGATATTAGGAGCTTTTAGGTGAATTTTTAGAAATGTTTTTTTTGTAATGTCCAAGTATCATGATTTGAAAAAAATTTCATTTGAATGCAATCCTCTTAAGACTACTATTTTTGCACGTAGCACCCCTAGTTCAATGGAATAATTTTTCTCTGTTTATCTCCTAAAAGGTTCATGAAATAGGAAAACCATGTGAGATTTCTTGGTGCAATTTCTTCAAATATTGAAGTCTCAAATTTAGGAGACAATATAAAAGGAAGAGAAGGAGGAATATATTGTGTTGATTAGGTAACAAATTGAAAAACCATGGGGCATTTCTGCTTTGCAGAATGAACCTGCAGCAGTGGGAAATAAAGTCCTATGTAAATCACTGATAAAATTAATACATTTTAAAGGTTATCAGAGCAAAACTACTGAATCCTATAGCTCATCATCAATAAATTAAAGGCAAATCACTAATTTAATTTGTATTAATTACTAGTTGACTTCAAATGTATGGAATAAAAAGAACTTATGCCACTTTATGAGCTGGCAATGAGACATTTTTATTTTTAAAAAATCAAAAAGACAAGATATAAAGTTGATTCAGAAATGAAGCAATCTTTTAGTTATAGTGATTGTTGATTTTCTAACAAAAAAGATTATCCTGGGTTTTGTACAATTCTTTTCATTCAAATCTAGCTCAGATGAAATGTAGGGAGGCAATTGACTTCCTCTCAAACCTGATCTGATTTTGACCCAAGGGAAGAGCATTCCAAGCTTGGGTAAGGCGGGCACAGTATAGTTTCACCAAGAGAACCATCTGAACTCTGGTTTCTCATCCTTGTACTTGATGAGAGGAAGAAAGCGTGCTTGCTTTTTCCATGAATTTTTTTTTTTCATTGAGCATGAAATTTTGAGCTGTAGGAAATTAACTTAACCAAAAGGACTTTTGTGGCAATATTGGGAATAACAGCATAAATGCAAGTTCTAAAGCCTTAGCAAAAATCAGAATTACAGAATGTTAGAACTGAAGGAACTCAAGAGATTGTTTTTGTCCAGAAACTCATTTTATAGATAATGAAACAGAGACTCAGAAAGACGAGGCTTATTTGAGGCAATGTAACTAGTCAGGAATAAAGCCTGTTCTGAAGGCCAGTGACTTCAAACAATGCTCCTGTGCTTTAAGTAAGTGCAAAATTAAGAGATCTCCATTGGAAAGAGACCCTTCTTTGTAGATACTTGGTTTATCCTTAAATAAAGATACACATACACACACATATTGGGTAATGTTTCTGACCATAATCTCACACCTTGGATGACTGGGAGCAACATGCTGTGTAACAAGTTCTGCTTTCTCTTGCAGCCATATTTTCCCCCAGATGTATCCATTGAGATATAACCTGTCTAGTGTCTTCCTTAGCTGGGAGGACTGGGTGTTCACCACAGAGAAATGAGCTACAAATTGGCTTTCCTCTGCAGGTTCAGACACCTGAAGTATATGTCTTAGCAGTTGTGGAAAGTAACTTTATTTATCTAACTGGCAGGAGAAGTAAACGGTGACAACCAAAGAAGGATGAACAGTAGTTTTATAAAATGTTTCCACAATGAACTGGTTTAAAAATGAGGTTGAATGTTCTTAAAATTGACTGATACAAAGGATCATTTGGGTTCCCAGTAGGTGGCTACAGCTCTGTACCTTTCTGGTTATTACTTTGATGCATGGCTCTATTTTTTTTTTCCACCTTTTTTTTTTTTTTTTCCATCTTTTGCCAGTGGGTTTTGGGCTGTCAGAAATTTACAGTGAGTCTCTTTGCCAAAGTATCTAAAACTTAATTCCATGCATGTAAGAATTAACAAAATATAGGTCAGAACATTAGAACTCAACTCCCTCCTTTCTATATGTGGAGAAACTGAGTTCCAGTGACCAAGGCTAGGTTTTATAGCTTGATAAAAAAAACCCTGGGGCCTCCCTGGTGGCGCAGCTTGTTGAGTGCCACACTGTGAAGCATCCACAGCACAGCAGCGCGAGTTTGATCCCCAGTCAGGGAGGGAACCCACATGGCACAACAGACCTCTCCTGCATCGCCCGCTGCTCCCCTCTGCAGTGTATTTCAGTTGTTCTGCTCCCCACTCTGTCTCTGGTGAATCCTCTCACCTCCCATGCCTCTGGCCTGTACCCTGCTCTTGTGTGCATAAGTGAAAAAATCTTAAAAAAAAAAAAAAACCCTGGCACTTATATTTTCTTGTTTTCAGCGACGATATCATTTGGTTGTAGAACTGTAGAACTGTGGAGGCTGGGAATCTGTGAGGAAATTCCATCTTTGATGCTTGAAAATATTATCGTAGTTGAGTTGCTTACACTCTCTATGTTATAGTTTCCTCTCTAGGTTATAGGTGTCATTGGAATAAAATAGTCTCTGTCATATCAGGTTATTTTGAGAATTAATAGACTTAGCTCTGTGACTGGCTCAATATAGTGAGAACACAATAAATGTTAGTTCTTAGAAGAATGAAGTTCTAGAACGGCATCAGTGAATGCTGGGAAGGAATCTCTAATCTGATTGATGTAACTATAAAAGAATCCTTCTAGATTGCTTTTATCCTTCTAGTAGATAATAACAATAACAATGTATCAAGTCACTTGATCTCTCCTAACATTGAAATCATTATGTTAAGTAGTAGTATATACTGTTACTAACCCAAATTATGTATTCATTTAGCAAAGATTCATTAAACACCTTCTATATGCCATACCACATTGGGTACCAAACAATCAAAGGTAACTGTTGCTATTCTCAGAATTAAAATTTGGGCAGGAAAATGAGTGCCAAAGGGGTGGGGGGAATCACAACAGAATGTGTGGCAAGTGTAATGTTAAGATGTAATGAGAATAGGGCCTCCCTGGTGGCACAGCAGGTTGAGTGTGGCACTGTGAAGCATCTGCGGCACAGAAGCAAGATTTCAATCCCCGGCCAGGGAGGGGACCCACATGGCTCAGTCTCACTTCTCCTGCCTCTCCCTCTGCTCCCCTCAGCAGTGTATTTCAGTCCATCTGCCTGTTCTGCTCTGTCTCTGGTGAATCCTCTCACCTCCCGCTACTCGACCTGTACCTCAGCTCTTGTACACATAAATAAATAAAACTTTTTTTAAAAAAAGATGTAATGAGAATAACCAAAAAGAGTGATGGATTCATATTGCAGGGAGGGAACTAGGTGAGGTAATGTTTCTTGGGAAAGAGAATCCAGGTCTAGTACCATGAATAGATATAAGCTAGGAAAAGTTGGAGGATGAGATATTCCAAGTAATGAAATGGACAGATGCAAAGGAAGACTGGCATAATATAATACAGAACACTAGGAGAAATAAAGGTAGTTCAATGTGGCTAAAATTTTAGGTTTAAGAGAAGGAATGGATCAAGGTCTAACCAGTGGAAGTCAAATTTTGATCTTGAGGCCCTCAAATGCTATGCAAGAACATTTAAACTTACCCTTAAGGCATAAGGTATTGATAAGTCATGGAAGGATTGTGTACAAAGGAGTTACATGATCAGGATTTTTTTTAAGAAAGGTAATTCTAGATTTGAATGAAGCATGGGTTGAAAAGAGTAATGATTAGAAAAAAATGGAGAAAAGATAAGAGAAAGTAAACCCAAAACAAATGTAGTACTGGGGAGAATGAGAGGGGGGTCCATAGATGTCAGGAATGAGTTGGTAGTGAGATAAAGAAAGGAGGTACTGGTGATCATTAGTTTTCTGATTTGGGGTTTTTATGTTAATATTGATAGCACCTTTACATTATCGAAATCCTGTAGAAGTAGTAGATGTCCAGAGTGAAAGGGTGGAAAATACTGAAGTTAAAGTCATACATGTTGAGCTTAAAGAGCATAAAGACATCAGCATTAAAATATCCTTTAGAAGGAAAAAGTTTCCATGATATTGGCTTCAGTGATATCATTTGGACTCCACTCCAATGTTAAGGGAAACAAAACCAAAACTAAACAAACGAAACTACATCAAACTAAAAAGTTCTGCAGAGCAAAAGAAACTACCATTAAAATGAAAATACACTCTACTGAGTAGGAGAAAATATTTGCCTGTCATACATTTGATAGGCATCTACTATCCAAGATATGCAATAGAGCCACAATGAACTGATATAACTCAACAACAACAACAAAAAGCCCAATTAAAAAAATAGGCAGAAAAACTAACTTCTCCTAAGATGATATTACAGGTACATGAAAAGAATGCTTACCTACTCAAAGAATGCAAACAAAGGTACTAATTTGAAGAGAGATAGATGCATTCCTATGTTCACTGCAGTACTATAGACAATAGCCAGCAACGGAAACAAGCTAGATGCCCAAAGGCAGATGAATGGACTAAGATGTGGAGTAGAAATATAGAAAATAGAATACTACTCAGCTACCAAAAAAGATCAGCTCTTGCCCTTTGTGATAACATGCATGGTACTGGAGGCAATTCTGCTAAGTGAAATAAACCAGAAGGAGAAAGACAGATACCAGATGATTTTACTCCTATGTAGAATATGGGTAATAGAGAAACAAAGGGTCATAAAAAAATCAAACCAGAAACAAAGTCTAGAAATATGACTGCAAAATTGAGGCTACCAGAAGGAAGAGGAAGGGTAGAGAATAAAGTGGGGAAAAGGCATGATAGAGTGTGGCCTTGGTGGTGGGTATAGTTTGGTAACATACATCAAAGAGATGTGATACTATACCTCTGAATCAGGTGCTGCACTCCAGGCTCACAGGACAGGCAGTGCAGCCACCAGGTGGGGACTAGCAGAGCAGCATTCAACCAAAACCCACCACTTGACATCCTGAATTCCAGGCTGTACACTGGTGCTTTTTTTGAAACTTTAAAAGGGAGCAAGACATGTGGGCTCAGTCTTTCCTAGAACTGCTGCCAGGGTAACAGGCCTTGTCCCACCCACACTCCTCCAGGGTTAGGGAGCCCCTGACCTCTACAGCAATAGTCCTCTGTTATATCCTGCCAGCCTTAGTTTAAAAAAAATTTTTTTTCCTGTTTTGCTGCACCAAAGATTCTTTTGTTTGCATTTATTGTGGCAGGTGCTGGACCCACAGCCAGTGATATAAGTTCTGACCTAGTGACAATTTTTAGACCTTTTACCAGTAGTAAACCAACGTTAATGCAATAAAAATAAATAATGAGCGTGCATGAGGTATGGAAGTAATTAGAAATATTCCCCCAAGCATATTACTCAAATGTTCAATAACTTTGAAATATAAATCAGTACAAAGCAATGGAAAAAATTAAAAATAAAATAAATCAATAAAATGTCCTATAGAAAATTTGGAACCCAACGTTCCAATATTGAATGGTAAGTATAGGTTTGGGAGATGTCAAGATCTGGATCATCAGTTACCTTCTGTGTACATATGTGAACTAGTGAAGCTGTGGTTCTCTGCTCAGACCTCCTGATGACATCCCAAAAAATCATGTGTTGTCAACTGCTTCAGAGCTTTCCCTCAACTTCCTAGGGCTCGCTGGGGTCTGTGGTATTTTAGGAAGACCGTGTTAGCAGGATTGTGGTAGCATTTTGCCTGATCAAACATTGAGTCTGTCAGGTTGGTGGCTCCTCATCTCCCATGTCATTCACAGGTAGAACAGTGTATTTCATACCACATGGGGTGCCCCTCTCCTCTCCTACTCAGGGCTCCCACTTTGAAGAATGAAACAAGGAGACTGGCAAAGCCCACACACCAGCACAGGCTCACCTGCTTTGACCTCCAGAGAGAAAGTACCCGTGCTTCGTGCCAGCCCTGTGTTTTCTAGTGTGGAGATTGCCACTGAATCTTGGATCTGTCTTCCTTGGCGTAGGCAGAATAATGTCCCTGCCCCAGGAAGGTCATTATCCTAAGGTCTGGGGCTGTGAATATGTCATTTATATTGCAAAGAGGGACTCAAGTTGCCTGTAATCCTGGATTCTCTTAGTTGGCCTAATATAGTCACAGGAGTCTATAAAAATAAAGAAGGAGGCAGATGAGGAGGTCAGAATGGCATAATCTGAGAACTCGTCTACTGTTGCTGGTTTTGAAGATGAAAGAAAGGATTAAGGGATGTGGACAACTTCTAGAAAAGGCAAGACAACAGAGTCTTCTCAAGACCCTTCAGAAGTAAACAGTCCTGATAATACCTAGATTTTGACCCAGTGAGATCTGTGTTAGATTTTTATATATATATATATTTATTTAAGATTTTATTTATTTATGCATACAAGCACTGGGCTATAGGCCAGAGGTGTGGGGTGTGTGTGTGTGTGTGTGAGAAGATCCACCAGAGACAGAGTGGGGAACAGAACAGCCAGACTAAACGAAACACACTGCTAAGGGGAGCAATGAGTGAGACAGGAGAGGTCTGCTGTGCCATGTGAACCACCCCCCCCCACCCATGCCCCCCCCCCCCTCACTTCCCGGCCGGTGGCAGGGAAGGGATCCAACTCGTGCTGCAGTGGCTATGGTCCGCCTCACAATGCATTGCTCAACCCATTGAGCCACCAGGGAGGGCCCCTGTGTTAGACTTCTTGCGGAACCATAAAGTAATGCATTTGTGTTGTCTACATTTGTAATGATTTATTACAGCAGCCATAGAAAATAAATACCTTGACAAGAAAGCAAAGGGACTAGATGTCATAACTCAGTGTGAAGGTGTTAATGCCATGTGGGATGACCTTTGGACAAGATGGGAAGAGAGCCAGTGGGAAATGTGTCTGCTCTCTCTCTAGTCTGTTCTGACACATCAGATTTCAAATGGTCTTTTGAAGCAAATGTAAGAAATCTGGTATGTTTTTAACAAAGCGAGATCCTTATTTTTGTTCTTGCTCCTGCCATTATGAATTTCCCTTTTGGCTCATTCATGCTTCTCTGAGACTTCTAAAGTTCCTAAGAAAATAGTTGCTTGGAAGGGATTTTCTCACTGAACCTTTGAGGGTAGTGACTGCAATTATGCAATTATTGAGTCCGTTGAGAACATGTGTGTGCAAAGATGGGTCAAGGGACTGGGAAGACCTGGGAGCAGTCAGTGTTTCAGCCTAAGGGAAGAGGAAGAATGAGTCTGTCTACTGGAGGTGCAGCCGGGGCTAGTGAGCTCAAATTAGGGGAAATCTGACACTTTGACCTTGACCAAAGGTGCAGACAGGAATTTAGGTCACCAGGAATTTAGGAGTAAATCAGGAGAGATACCTGCAGGCGGCCTAAGCAGCTATTTAAGTGCATTGTTATGAAAACAAGAGATCACAATGTAGCTAGAAAACAATATTGGATAGAAGAGTGGATTTTTCATATTTGTTTTCTTCTTGATTTGTTTGGAGAAATTTGAGCGTGTTTATGTCCCAGAGGAAATGGGCCAGCAGAGAGGACACTTTAAAAATTCACACAATACACAGGAAAGCTTCACAGACATATACCAACTAACAGAATGCAGAACTTTCCCTTGAATGCTGTCACAAACGCAGAACTGTGTTTCCTTCCCCCAAAACCTAGCATAGAAATTTGGCTGCAATGTCTATTTGAGGAGGCTGGCAGCTCTGTTTCTGAGTGAGTCAGACAGGACAGCAGTGTGATTTGGGCCTTGTGGGCTCTTCACGAGAGCAGCTTAGTCACTGACTTACTTCTTTAATCTTCTGACTTGGAACAAAGCTAGATTGCAGCACCGCACACAGTGAGTTAAAACCAGCAGGAGTCAAGGTGCACCTCTGTTTCCAGAATGGAGAAGGATTCCTGCTTGTGAACTTTCAGAATTATTGGGCTTCCTCAGAAATATCAGTTCTGAAATGTGATGTTACCAGGCTAGGTAACTCAGAAACCTTTCCATTCACTCTCTCTGAAACCTACACACACTGAACTAGAAAGAAATGAATATAAAAGTGGCCCAATTATTATTTTTTAAGAATCACTGATTTTTAGTGAGTGGAGGGCATTTTTGGGATCATTTAGTTCAATGCTCTCATTTTACAGTTGAAGAATTTGAGGCATAATAAAAGCACCATAGCAGAACAATAACAAATTATATTCTAATATGCTTTCACAAAAATTAACTTATCTGATCCTCAAAGAGATTTTGGAAGAAGAGGAACAAAACAAAAGCAAAAGGAAAGGAATTTAAATTTTACCATAAATATATTCTGCTTCTTAAGTAGGTTATTTATTCCCCCTCTTCATCCTCCTGCTGGTCAAAAATACATTATTTCTGGTTTAAAGTTAAGAAAAATAGGACTATGAGATGCAAAGGATATGCACAATACCAAGTATCCTAAGTCAAAATCTCATGTCAGCTTCCACAGGAGAGCTCAAGATTCTTTGATTTTAGAGTCTTTTTTTCTCTATCAGTTTATACTTTTATAACAGTCTGTACTTATCAATTAGTTTCACTTTTATGGTTTAGTTAATCATTATGACAACTTTGAACAGTGGATCAAATCACACACACTCAAAAACCAACATAAAAACTTGTTGGAAGTCTCATCATTGTGTTAAAACCAACAAATGGTTCCTGAACTTCCTACCTGCACCCCTACCCACCTCCCCACACCCCCCACCCTGCCCATAATAGTTGTTCTCAGTGCTGTCTGTAAAATGGAATTATATGAGGTGCTTTAAAAAAAATGCAAGTGCCTAGGCCCTAACCCAGACTAATTGAATCATCCTCTCTAGTGGAAGGGCCCTCAGAATCTATATTTTTTTAAGCTTTCCAGGTGATTCTCATAGTCTGTGTTGTGAATCGCTACAATATTTAATAAATTTTAGGTTCTTAATTTTTGTTCCACACAGTCTGATTTTTTTCTTCTGCAATAATAGTTCACATTTTTGTAGCATTCTGAAGGCCTTGAGTGACTCATCGATTCATCCATTGCATTTCAGCTCTTTACTGAAAACGTCCTATTGTGTATATAAGATCATGTAATATAGGTACAAAGTCCTATTGAATTGCCCATTCTAACAGCAAGCAAAAAATAATGCTTTCAACCTTACACTACTCGAAGGCAGTCAAACACCTTTCATATGGTGCTGGCTGACTAATATAACATTTTCTGGGTAACATAAAGAGGAATAAATGCTAGACACATAATACCTTTCCTTTAATTGCTGATGGTGGTGGCTATTGCCGTGGTGAGCAGAAACTCTGTGTAGTAGGAGACTCTGAAGGCAGATGAGCAGAGAGCTTGCTGTCTCTTATGCCACAGCCCCACGTGTATTATTGCCAGTATCCATGTGTAACAGATAGTATTGTGCACTGAGCTGGAAGATAATAAATAGATGTGAGATGATGATTTACAGAAGGGTGCTTGGAACTCCTTGAACCAGCAGGAGAAGAAAACGGCTGGTACAAGGTTGTACTGTCAAACTCAAAGTTCTTTTTTTTCTTTTTCTCTCCAGAGGGCAATTTCTCCTAAGCAAAACTTGCTTTCTACCTTATCATCTGGAAATTCAGTGGTTAATTACTAAAATGCCTGATCCACATATCTTTGTCATTTTTTTCCCCTTTCCTTTGGTTGACTTTTTTTTTTTTTTTAAGGTCTCACTAAAGCTGCCTTTACTCTAGGAGTTTTCATACAGTTAGTTCTGCTTCCTTTTAAAACCCTCCTATTTTAAGTTTTTGTAGCTTAGTGAAATTGTACATCTAACTAAAATCTGTATGATCTGATATTTTATCAAAAGCAACAAAAAACTTGAAATAGAAAGGGAAAATGCCAGTGAATTCTTTGCATGATTTCTTATGACATGATTGTTTTATTTCATGTGTTTCTCTTCAACAAAGAAACAATTCTAGTGAACATGACCATGATAGATATATTAAAGTGATTAATGATATTGTTAGCTTGATGGCTCCTCTCTATCAAATGAAAAATTATTTATCTAAGACTATGCCTTTTTTTATACTTCTAATGGTAAATACAATCATAAGATGAAAGCACTAACATTGCCAAAAATGGAAAGTGATTTATGTAAGGCCTCATCTTCTACCAGATGTTCCATAAAAAAAAATGAGCTGCTTTGAAAGGTGAGTTTTATATATAGGCCAAGTAAACTAACCTGTACTATTTCATGGGCTCTTCAGATTAACATAGTGATTACATGAACTGCTTTTATCATCACATTAATGAGTAAAACTTCTGACTGCACTACTTGCTAGCTGTTTGACCTTGGGCAAGTTATTTTACTCTGTCATGCCTCAGTTTCCTTATATGTAAAATGAAGGTAAAAATAATACATATCTCATAGAGTTGTCATGAAGTTGGAAATGCCTAATACTTGTATGTGCTCCACAAATTCAAGCCATTATTATTATCATCAGTCTGGTATGTCCCCTTGTCATTCAGTTTATATTCCAGAGACTTTGAATAAGATAAATAACTTCATGAGAAAACATGAGCATGATCGACCTGATTTATTTCTCTGATAATTCAACCAATGCATCACCTACGATAAGGGATACTAGGGTAGAAAAAAGTGAGTAAAATTGTATTGAAGCAAGAGTATGAATCACTCTCTCAAGGGAGTTGCTATACAGAAAGCATCTGGGACAACAAAGAGCATGCGTGTCAGACTAACATGCCTTTGAAAATAAGCTCTGCTTCTTGAGAATGAGGTAAGACCTTCCACAGATGAATCTAGTTCTTAGTTGACTCTAAGTTCGAAAGTTAGAAAAATTTGAATGTCATCTTGGATGTAAAGCACTCAGCTACATTTAGTGCTCATTTTTTTACTACTGTTGTTTCATTGTTTTAAATCAGGGGAGAAAAAATGGAGTAGGGATACTTTACATCTGGAGTAGGGAGAAAACAAGAGTATGAGGGCACAAGATGTATTTAGGACAGTTTCCAAGGAGTGAAAGTGTCCAGAGTCCTTAAACACCACTGCCTCCCCACCCCTTTCTATGTTTCTCTCCCAGTGAATCACCAAAGGCCATATCCATTTAGTAATCAGCAAATAATATTGAGTCCCTGTTTAGGCAACTTTTCTAGGTGCCAGGTTTATAGCAATAAACATGTCAGGCAATGGTCCTGCTCCTAGGGAGTTCATATTTCTGCTGATATCCTGCAGAAATCCTACCATAAACAAAAAGTGAGGCAGATAATTTTAGATTGTGAAAAGATGATAGATTAAATAGTGACATGGGAGAAGATACTTCAGCTAGCGGTTTAAAGAGGTCAGCTGAAGAAGCAAAATTTAAGTGAGAAGGAAGAGGAGCCAGCCATATAAATATCTGGGAAAAGAACATTCCACCCAGAAGGTCCTACACTTGTAAGACCTTGAAGTGGAAATGAAGTTGGCCCATTCCCAGGCCAGTGTGACCGCTGCACGTATGGAGAGAGCAGCCTAGATAGGAAGAAGCCTGTAGACCATGCTAGGAACCTGGATACCCAGTGCCATGTGAAGACATGGGCAGGCTTGAAGCAGATGAGTGAGGTCTGGACTCATTATACTGGCCTTGTTTTTGCATGAACTCAAAAAAAAAAGGGCATCAATAGAAAGCCATATAGAATTCAAAAGACTCATCTCAGTTTGTTCATAACAAACAAGCGAGGTGACTAAAGGAGAGATTTTTTACTCTCCCAGTTTCGGAAATAAGAAAGTACAATACACAAATACCTCCGACCAGTGGCCTCATGAAGCAGAGTATGTCAGTCAGTGGCAGAGCAGCGGGGTCCAGTCTAGACGTTGGGAGTCTAATCCTGAGCTCTGCTTCTTGCAAGGAATTCAGATCACACTTGGCTTAGCAATCAGATTTATTCTATTAAATTTTTTTTTTTTACGTTTTGATTATTTTTATCCTGTTTGTTTTTCACACCTTGTGATTTCTATTTGATTTCCCATTAGGTCCTGCCAACTAAGGGTAAACTCCTTGGATGTATGTGTTAGGCTTCTGTGAGTGGTAATAACCACAGTGCTACAAGAATCACTAAGCGCATAAATATGACATGACTCTCTTCTCTCTCTTCCCTTTGTAGCAATGCAGACTGAGCATAACAGAAGCGAGTGAGAGGTTCAGACAGGCAATGTAGACAGATCCATTTCATCGACATCTACCAAGTTTTCATAGCCCCTTCCAGACCGTTCTCACAAACTGTGCCTCTCATTAAAGCAGTAGGCACAATCATTTGTCCTATATGCTAATTCCAGAATTTGTGATTCAATATTTGAAGGATTTACAGTTTTCCATATTCCACCAAAAATGAACAGGGCCCAGAATGACAGCAGCCAGGCAGCTTTACATATGTGCTCTGACCAAGAAAATAAAAGGATTGTCTTAGAATTTAATGAGAGGCAGAAAGAAACACTAGTTCCTTTCAAAACTGTAGCATCGACAAGGCTAGTGATGGCACTTACAGCGATTTAGCAACAGAAGGTAGATATACTTGCCTAATGATAGAGTTGAGGGGAATTGAGTTGTATTAATCAAACACAGTAAAGAAAATTTTCATTAACTGCATAGTTTATAAGCCCCACATTTTTGTACTGTTTGTTAGGAAGATGGAGGCATGCACTGGAAACACTAATTCTAATTATTACTGTAAGTGGGAGTTTTTGGCACAAGGTCAAGAAATAATAGGAGAATGTGTGAATCTCACTATTGAGCTGCAGTAAGCCTAATCATTTGAATAAAGCCAGTTGTTTTTTCTTGGACCATCTCTGGGCTGTTCAGTGTTCTGGATGAATCTAACACAATCAGGCTGTTCTCTGGAGTATAACCACTTCCTGCTGACTCAGGGCAACTTGCTTCCTCTGCCGTTTATTAAAATGAAACATTCATATTAAAATCCCATTTTTTAGTGATGACCAAATATACATTAGTAATGACATTATTAAAACTATTTTGTTTAAAATGAACTTTCACACTAGCGTGTTGCAAAGTGGCACAAACAAATCTATCTAATTTTGCTAGAGATGGTTTTAAAACACTTGCAGATCTTTTTGGTACTGTTATAGAAAGGAATTTGATGTGTGTTTCAGGAGACAATCTAAGTTTTTATGGCCATAAAAAATGAATACTGTTTCCACTACTCTACACGGCAAATAATGTATAATTCATGATTTTTCATTAACATGCAAATGTGAAATAGTGTCTTCTATGTTTGCATCTACTAATAATCTATTAAATATTTAGAGGCATAGTAAAGAATACTAAAAATATTTGGTCTGGCTACTGTTTAAGTAGATTTTCCCCTCATTTTTTTATTTGTCCATATATTTACACATGAAAAATTGTAGGAGAAACAGACAAATAATCAAGTCAGTATGTGGCATTTGTAAAACAAGAAAATAACCCTAATGTTTATACAGTTCTTGGTACTTTTTATAGCGTCTTCACATAGACAATCTCGGTCAACTATGGCAGCAGCCACATGTGGCTGATATTATCCCCATTTTGTGGATCAAAAGACCAAGGAGCTTGGTTCTTGTTTGCTTTGGTTTTGATTTTTCTAAATACTTGGACAGCCAGCCAGAACAACATCTCAAGTGTCTTGATTTATAATGTGTTTTACCTTAGGCATACAATAGAATCTCAGGTGTGATCATAGATCATACATAGATTTGACTAAGACCATTACATATAGCTTGTACTGGCTAAGGGATCTGAAGTTTCTAGGGTGCCAGGACTCTTCATGGGGGCCATTCTACAAGTATTTGTTGAGCAATACCTTATGTTCTTCTGTGCTCAACATTATTCCAAGGCCCTGATGGGAAGTTAATATGAATCAGACGCACCATGAAGGCTGTCGAGTACAGAAGACAACTATGAAAGGAAATTGCTGTAATAAGAGGATTTTATTACATTAAATGCCATTAATGGGGTACAGAGAGTACTCCTTTTCTCTGGGCAGTGAGGATCTTAGTGAACTGCATGGAGGAGTTATGGATGCAGGATAATGGTTGAAAGAAGTCATTGAAGGGCTGAAGCCCAGTCAAGCAATGGTTTTGTGAATTTTAGTGGCTGGGTGAGAATCAGAGGGAAAGGGGATGATTAGATGCCCATTAAAATATTTACAGGAGACTAAATTGTCAAACAAAAGAGTCGTAGAAAAAAAAATAAGAAATAAACTTTTCTATTTCAATATTTTGGAAATTTCATAGAATTAAGTACTGTTTTTTTCTTGATAAGTCATCAAGGAAATGACACTAAAGGGTCCATTCCATGTAGTTATGACAGACTGTGGAACTTTTCTCATGTGCTCTAGGTTCTCTAGAATCACAATATAATTAATTCCTATAGTACTATATTTAGGGCATTAATCTGATTGCATTAAGACATTCACACTATGCTAATAACACCCAAAGGGGGGAATTCTATACTCCCCAAAATATGAACAATGGTGTAAACCAATGTTGCCTCAATTAAAAAAAAAAAAAGACATTTGGAAGACAAATCTTTCCTTAAAAACAAAATTATCTGTATAGTTTCTATTAATGACATGACCCTTTCCATGCCTTTAGGGAATTTGTAGTACTCCTCCATCAGAGTACTATCTCCATTTGGAGGAAGGGAAACTAAATTTTAGGTTACCTTTCAACAGTAGCACTTTTCTATGCTAACCTAGTCATTCCCTCAGCCAGTCCAACAGACTGACTTCCATTACAAATTTTAAACATACCAGAAACAGTCTATCAAATTGATGTTTCAGTAAAGAAATAAAAAAAAAAGTAGTTCCAAAGATGATACAAATAAAAACAACCACAAGACGGTAAAGTCCTTACAGGCTGTTTTATGAATATGACTCCAACCCAGTCCCAGGCAGAGTTCTGGCCATCTAATCCTTGCTGCCCACATGGTGTTACCATAGGGAGAAGATCTACTGTCCTGTCTCCTGTTGTGTAATCCTCTCTAATAGAGTCCTGATTCTAAGCATGATAATTTCCCTTTGCTGGGAAGTAATTCTGTGCCTCCGGTACATTTTGTTGAGCACAGTTTTAATAATTTTTGTCCATGTTTCATGGAAGCCTCCATACTGCATTCCTCTTCCAAGATATTGTAGTACAGTTACAGGCACTATCATATTTCATGCAGGGTTAGAAGTTCCTCCTGAGTCCAGTAAGTGTCTGTTCTGCTCAGTGGCCTGAGTAGAGACAGGTGAGTTCTTGATATCAGTATAAAAACAGACCATTTTTTTCTTGCTAAAGTCATTTTCCATAAAGTCATTGGAACTGCCTCCCCTGTGTATTATCAGCATCTCTCCCTGTTGAAATGAGCTCTCAGTCCCTATAGGATTCTCTAGGCAACCACACCCTATGTATCTGGGGTCAGACAAGTAGCTCAATTACAATAGATACTGTTACATTGAAGAGTTCATTGTAGCAAGTTACTTTAATGCTTTAAAAATTGATTTTTGTATTTTACTGATTTGATTATAATATTAAGATCTCCTACACAACATTTCATTCAAATATTCCAATTATATATGCTTTGTAATTTACCAGTATCCTTAATTTTCATTTATACATGCAATTGATATACCATTCATGGATCAATTAGAGAAACAGTACCTATAAGATGCCTGATATAAAATGAACTCCTGGAAAATATTTATAATGAATAAATGATTCTCTGTTACCTAAAAAATCGGAGTGCTAATTTCTTTGACTACAAAAATAGTAGGAAAATTATCACAAAATCAATTTATGGATAGAATTACCATCTAATACATTCACATCAAACATATCAAATCATTTTTCACAACAGAATGCAGTCCTATAAACAAAAGGGAAGCACAGAGATAAGCTACCTTGATTTTATCAATAAACTGATATTTTATTCTGTAAAACTTCCTTTTCATACAGGATAAAATTTAAACAGTGGTTATAAAGTACAAAACAGCAGACTATAAATGTACTGAGTTGAGAGGTGATTTGTCTTGTTATTTTTTAAACTTTAATAATTTTCTGATTTGAGAACTACTCCCCTTAGCATCTTTTTCTTTAAAGAATTGTTTATTTAAGCATACAAGAACTGTCACTGTGTCATGAAGATTCTAATCCAGTGGGCATGTGATGGAGCAAAAGCATCACATTTTAAAACAATCCTCCTGATAATTCTGCCATACTTCCAGGCTTAGGAATCTGGACCCTTCAGTGTAAACAACTGACATCAAGAACAATCATGGTTCGCAGGAGACCATAGTGACCCAAGGAATTGGGTACCTAAGGTATCCATGGAACCAATCAAACTCATAAGAGACTTTTAGTGTGTGTAGCAAATAAGAGCTGGGCAGAAAAATGATTGCTATTATAGCCACATTAACAAAGCACTGTTGCTACAGACCAACTTAGAGTTCATGAAAAAGCTTTTTATGTGAGAACTTTACCAACACTCTTAGTTTGTCTAGTCACTTATCCTCCCAGGACATCTAGGATGATGAAGCTCATGGGGTTTCAGGAAAACTGGGACAAGTCAAAGAACATGCTCCATAGCAAGGGAAAGCAGTGAATGTTTTAGAATGATATTTTAAACTCTTATTATGAAGGATATTTTTGAGACTCTTAACTGTGCAGGCGTAAGAGCTGTGACAAATAATAAGTCCAAGGATAGTTAAGAGAAATGTATCAATAGGTATAAAAGAGGGAATTGATAACAATGACTAGTAATTAGAGTAGACTCTACAGGAAAATCAATAATGCCAGAGAAATGGAGATGTATTAATTTTTAAAAGAGTTCTTGAGGCCAAAAATCATTCCCTGCATGGCTAAAATAAAACCATAATACAAGGCAGCTGCTGGCATGAAAATAACACATTGCAAGAATTCAGGTGTCCTTCATTTCTTCTGTGAAGTCTATATTGTGTGCAGGATCCACATAAGTAGAGAGAGTAGGTGTAGCTAAGGCTACTCCAAAACCACCTCAAGAGTCTAAAAAGCTGAGAAAGCTAGAAACAGAGCCAAGGATGATGTATCTCAGAGTCATACAATAAAGAATGTCAATATCAAAGGATAGTATATCAATGAATCTCAGCAAAGAATCTTAAAACCACATCATTTACCTTACATGCAGACATTGTGATCAAAGTGAAGATATCCTAACTAGTGTCAGTCATATACATGCAATATGACAAGAGACTATCTTGCCTAAAATAGATTTTACCTAATATTTTAATATATTAGTTTTGCATTTAATTCCACTAAGTATCACTGTGTTAACTATGCTTATCTGAAAGTTAAAAAAAAAAAGTACCCACAACATTGCTTGATTCTGAGTATAGCTCTTGCTAAATAAACATAAGGTAGAGTGGAGTCCATAAAATCACTATCCTTCTTCTTTGTGGCAGTGATTATATGAGAATTACAGTTGATTGTATGAGAATTACTGATGACCATTAAGACATAGAGATCCCAAAAGCTTATTTTGTTGAAGTAAATTCTCAGATAGGGAAACAGCATAGTAGATGAGTAGATAAGTTGAAAAAATATTTTCATTTTCTCTGATTTTTCCTATTCTGTATCTCTGTGGTCACTTACCTAATAGCCATAAATACCAAAAGTAAAGCACTAATGTGTAGCATTACAATCTTGTTTAAATTCTTACTTTCAGTGAGCATAATGTCTGCCAGGCGTTATTTTTTATTATTTTTATTTTTTTGGTTAGGTCTCAGTTTATGAACCTGTGCTGATTTACATATCAGTACCAGCTGAATCACATCTGTTCCTTAAGACCAGTTTTCAAGTTCCAAGCATTAGCAGTATGTGACCACAAAGATCTACGATCTGATGCTTTATTTGATTTTTGTGTGTTTGTTTTAATGGAAGAGTAGAAAGGGAGGGGAATATTTGATTTGCTGTCTAGCCAACACAATTCTAAAAAGCATTAAGCTGAAACTGCTTCAAGTGTTTATTTTCTAACTCTTTCTCATATAATGGGAACAGTCAAGATCTGAACATGAGTCGATATAAGGTTTGTGGTTTTATGATAAGCATATCAGCCAGTGGATAAAATAAACCCCAGTGACAGCTGTGATGGTTCTTGGAATCAGACATCCTTCAATAACGCGTTCCCCCATAGCTTATAGACACTGCTGTAGAATAAGGTCAAGGCTTATGACAGATGTTGAATATCTCTGAGCTCTGTGAAATTTCTCTCTGTGGATCCGTGCCTAACAACCATTACATCAAACCACAGGTACGACGAAGCCCATTTCACTCTTTGACATGATACTGTTGTTACTCTAGAGGCAAAGCCTTATGCTCTTGCTAGCTGTAAAAGACACCTTTCTAAAAGCTGAAAGTCTGCAGGCACAGAATTGAGAACAGTTGAGCAATTCCAGCCATCAGAATATAAAACAATTATTTTATCTAGCACAAACACATTATAATATGGTGTCCTGGAATGAGGAAACCTGAAATAATAATGGCAGTCTCTTTTTGTGGCAGTCCTATTTGTGGCAGTCCTATTTGTGGAAATTTCTATAATGTAAGTGCCTTCATTCTATGCAACTCTGATCTTTATTAAAACAGGACTCATTTCATAGGAAATAATTGCTTCACTGATTGATTTATTGCATGAAATATTATCATTGAACAATCAGGACAAGTTTACTATAAGCATCTGATAAGAGAAAGTTAGAAAACCTATAAATAGCATGGGTCAGGAAGAAAAGGAAAAGGAAGAGAACTCAGACCACTATGTAACACTATGCACAAAAATTAACTCAAAATTTGTTAGACTTAGATATAAGACTTGAAACTATAAAATGCATAGAAGAAACTGAGGCCATATACTCCTTAACTTTACCTGAAGAGATGTGTTTGGGGACTTAACTCCAATGGCAACATAAACAAAGGCAAAATTAACAAATGGAACCAGGCAGTGGCTCTTCTGCCCTCCTGTGACAATGCAGGTGCTTCTCTTCACCAACCTTCTCCCTTTGCAAAGCAGCAAAGGCAGTGTTCCTTTCTAGCATCTCGCCTGTGAATATGCAAGCCTCTCCGAACAAGCCTTTCAGGGGCAGTTCTTTCTGCCTTCTTTTGTCTATGCAAGTGCCCTGTTCTTTCCTTCCCTTTTTGTCATAAACCTGTCCTTTTGAATATTAAAAAAAAAAAACCCCACAAATGAAACCAACTCAAACTAAAAGGCTTCTCCACAGCAAAAGAAGCGTGCATCAAAACACCCTACAGAATGGAATAGGATATTTACAAATATGTCCAACAAGTGGTTAATGTCCACAATACACAAATAACTCATAAAATACAACAATAAGAAAACAACTTGATTTTTTAAAAAAATGGCTAGAGGATCTGAATATATCTAGAAAAAGGACATACAGATGGCCAGCAGACATGTAAAAGATGTTCCTCATCAACAGTGAGGTATCACCTCACACCTGTGAGGATGGCTATTATCCAAAATAGTAAAACTTCTGTGCTCACAAGGCATTCTTGAAGAAACTAAATATATTTTAGGAACAGCCAGAAAAAATATGAGAAAGTGCTAAGAAACAAAATTGACAGGAGTGGTTCAAAGTACTAATAATTATAATGCACAAAATTAGCACCTTAATGATTCACAAAGAATATTCCACTTGACCTCCTTTGATAATTAAATTAATATGGTAACTTCCTTATAATCAATCATACCTACTCCCCCCTCGCTACCCCCAATTTGCCTCAGAGAACTCCTAATTTTCTTTTGGTGTACTGCAGAGTTAATTTTGAAAAGTTCTTTAGATGAATACACTTGATTATTTGGTAATGGAATGTAGATGCCATTGAATTTAATATACAATGCTATTCATTCTCCAGCAATTGTTGACATTTAGTTAGGAAACACTCTACTAAGCTTCATGAAGAAAATTAGTATGGAGAATTTGAGATTATTGTTTCAAGGTCCAATGAGAAGAGTAGGAAACACCTGATTTTAGTAATTCAAGTATATCTTCAAGAAAGAGGAATAGCTCCATGAAATATAGCTGCGGCATCCAATCCACAGAAGAACTTTTGCAAGTTGGCCTCCTTGTCTCCTGCATGGAAGAAAATCAAGTGTTTTCAAACTACCATCTTACCACTTTGTATGATATAGCACAACAGTTATCAAGGGAAAAAAAGTGGGTATCATAGGAACTGCTGGAGAATAGATATCTTGAAAATGCAAGAAAGTACTTTGTGTGATGTATTTGTTTTACTTTTTCATTCTTGTTGCCGTGGTTTGCATTTGGTTCTGCAGATAAACAAAACACATACATTTTTGTGTCTGTTCTCACTGACCAGAAACATTTTTTAAAATAAATGCTGGAAGGAATTTTTAGTTTTATCAATCTGTGTTATGTTACTTCTCACATAAAAGTTCTATATCAAAGTTTACATCTTTATTTTTCTTTGTACTTCAGTTTTCTAAGCATTTGTCATTTTGGAAATGCATCATTACAAAGCATTACATTTGAACAGTTTAGTAATATTAACCAGTTATCTCAAAATATTATTATAAATTGAACTTTTATGTTACCAAGTTATAAAAGAGCTGTGCCTTTAAATGAGGAACTCTATTTACATCTGTTATATTCCCATTTGCAAAGTTTTCTAATATTAGGACTTAATGGACTTAAAAAATAACCTAAAATTTTCTTCCTTTTTTATAAACATGGTATTTACATGTTAAAATTTTTATCATATTCCATGTGTTAGCTAAGAGGAATATTTTAATATTTGTGATTTCATGACATGTAATGTGATTATTTGAGGTAGAAGTAGTCAGTCTGTTTAAATCTAGTGGTTTTCTTTTCATGCTTTGTTTTATTTTTCCCCACAGTATAACAAGAGTCATTTTATCTGAATCACATTTTAAATCTTCTTCTCAGTGGTGGTAGTTCAGGGAAAAGACTCACCATTTAGACAATGAATACACAAAAAAGCAAAGTTTAAATTCAACATATATCTCATTAACCTGATCTATGTAAACATGCTAAAAAGAGAACTCATCTGAAATGCTCATACAGTTTCCACACATTTCATCTTTCTTAAAGATAATATAAAAATGAAGTACAATGCCAGTCGCTTACCTTTCTTCCTACAGAAATTAAATTATTTAGATTATAAACATTGATTCAATTAATGATCAGACAACCTAATCCTGACTTCACTTTGTGTTGTCTTAGCCTTTGTTATGTTTCTTGTATATAAGGCCAGCAATTAAAGCATTTCTGGGAATTGTTTTATAATTGGGAATGGTATACTTATCCACATAAAAGGGAAATGATTGAAATCTAGAGTAGTGACTATAGGCTTAGAGATGAAAATTAAGCTAAAATGGGGAGGAAAGAAGACTAAGTTAGATCATCAATTTTCATTCAGTCACTCACTAAATATATAACACATGCCTACCAGTGTCAGAGACTATATGAGGCAGTAAGAATACAAAATGAAAGTTAAAGTCTCTGTGATCACAGTGCTCATATTAATAAGTACTCTAGAAAATCTGTGATTAAAATAGTGTTATGAGAGATGTAGAAAGGTATGAAAAATAAATATTGTGGGAAAAATCAAAGAGTACCAAAACTGCATGGAAAGGCTTAGAAAACATTTTCAGAATGTGTCATTATTTGGTTGATTCGAGTCAAGAAAACTCAAGGCAGAGAGTATAAAGAACATCCCCAAGGAGGAAGCTATATGCTAGAACCTGGCATATTTCGTGAAATGCTAATATGGCTACCTATAAGGTAGTCTAATATAGAAAACCAAAAACAGACAGGTCATGTAGGAACATATATGCCAAATGAACTTTATGTCAAAGGCAATGGAAGTTCATTATTGATTTTAAATTGCAGAGTTACATTGTTAGACTTATCAATTAAAGTCAATGCGTACCTATAAGTCTCTTGGTAGTGAATTTACTTTAGTGCTATTGAGAGGATTTTCTTTTACAGAAAGATAATTGTTAGAGTTCAGAATAGTGGGAAAGTCTTTTCTCAAAGTACCTATGGGGCTTTAGACTATATTTAAGACTCTCCAGACTAATTTTCTCCATTGCAAATGAAGAGGTTGATTAAATGAAATTTAAGGTATCTTTGACTTGAAATTTCTATGTTCTCTCTCTTGTTTTGAACTGTAACACTTTATAAATACAATTTATGAGTCACCCGAGCTATATTGAAGAGGCCATGAGTCACATGACTAAAATAAGCCAATTACCCAGTTAGAATTGGTGATATCCACTTAATGAGTTGTTCTTGGAGACAGAATTCTGGATATAAAATCCCACAGTGTGCTGATTTGTGACAGAAGCCATAAGAGGACAGTATACTAGGGAGGAAAATAATTAATTTCCACACCTCCTACTTAAACAGGAGTCCAGCTATGTAGAATAAGAATAAAAGTGAAATATTGTAAGTCCATCTGTAGATTTTGTTTTCTTTCTTTCTTTTTTTTTTTTTTTTTACTCAAGTGGGCCAATAAATTTTAACACTACTGCCAACTCAACTTTTACTTTAAAGATTCAAGTGAAACAGCCTCCATTCCGCTTTGTGGTGGTTACAATTTTTAAAAAGATAGTGGAGGGATGGGAGGCTCGTAAAGGACACGTTCAGATTCTGTGAGGGTCAGGTTTATTTAAATAGAATTGACAGTTTATCTCATATGAAATTAAGACACATCAATGCAATGATAATGCAAAGTAATTTCAATTCTGCATTCACAAGAGCATTCAGGGAACTTCTAACTATGGTTTGGCACTCTGTCAGGGAGCCTTTTGAGTCTGGACACTGGCAGATAGCTATTTCACATTAATCGTAAAAGGCTTTCTGGAAAGGTAGGATCTTTGCTTTTTAGAGGACAATTTCAAAAGAGTTATATACCACACTTAAACTGTGAAGTGATGTTGTAAATTCAAATGGAAAAGGGGCTATTGTCCACACAAAGAGCTAACATTTTAAAAGGAAAATAAAATAAAATAAGATGTATTTGAATAGGTATTTAAGTTAGGACTAAGGAGAACTTTCAAGTGCTAGGAATGCATCATATGAATTGCTCATAGATACCCACATGAATGATAAAAAATAAACTAGTGAAAAAGAAGAATGGAACAGTTAAATACTTTGTACCATTCAGTCTAGAATTTTTCCACAAGTAAAATCAAATGCAAATGATTCGATATATGTGTGTGTTTCAGGTCATAAGACTTAACCAGTGGTTTAGACTGAAATTAATTCTATGTATTTTTCATATTAAGATGATTGGCCAAATTAGAATTTATAAGTAAGTAGAAAACAATTCCTGAGATGAGTTCAACAAAATGTCTCAGACTTTTATGTAATTTGCATATTGTAATGAATTCCAGTCTTCATCCTCATCACAGTGACCTATCAGTTGTAAGATTTGTTTTGGCCCAGGGTGTTAAAGAAATCGATATAATCTTTCTTACAGTCTTACATTGCTTGTAACAAAGTGACTGACATTTCCAAGTTCTGTTACTATGTGGATGGGTTCTAGAGCCTCATATTTGCTTCTGCCAAAATAATTCTGGGAAGTTCTGGTATCAAGAAAAAATGGACTAGATTCTAATTGAATTTTTTTTTGAAAAAAACAAGTTCATCTCATTACAGTGATATTATAGTTCTCTCTCTCTCTCTCTCTCTCCACTGTTCTATCTCTTATATACATATACCAAAATAAACATGAAAACTATGAGATAAATACATATTTAAATATAGTATTAGAATATATTGCTAATATAGTATAATTAGGTATAATCAATAAGTGTTTTTGCATATGAAAAGGTTTATTTTTAGGTATTATCATAACAAGAGTTGACTTGTTGTGTACCTGAATTATTAATCTATTGAGTATATTTTATAATATTTTATCACATCTTTTTATCATTACAAAGAGTCGATACTAGACCATATGATTGTAAAAAAAATGATCAGTGTAAAAATATCTGTCAAAATATTCAATGAAGGGCTGAGTTAAACAAATAATTGGTAGCTGTGCTATGGGAGAAAATTTGAAAAGGATGGAAACAAGATGAAGACAAAGGATGTAGGGGTGGCAATTTAGAATAAGAGGTCAGTTTAGAATTTACTTTGTTGACTCTTGAGCAGCAATTCATATTCATTCCACTTATACTTGGTTAAATGAGTAAATTATTCCATATTGAGCTGTTGGATAGATAGCATTTGTAGTAAACTTCCAAAGATCGCCACATCCCAGTCCCCAGGATATGTGAAAGTTACCATGTTAGTAGATGATACTTTGCAAATTCAATTAAATAAGGGTACTGAGGTTGGAAGATTATTCTGGATGATCAAGGTAGGCTTGGGGTAATCAAAGTGTCCTTCTGAGAGGGTTATACATGAAGGTCATAACCAGATGCAAGTCCTATGGCAGCAAAAGCAGAGGGGAATAATGAGAGATAGAAGCAGCCATCCAATGCTTTTGAAAATGAAGGAAGGGACAATGAGGCAAGGAATATACTCAGCCTCTAGATGCTAGGAAAGACGAAGGAAGGGATTCTTTTCTGAAGCTTCCAAAAGGAACTAGTCAATTCTTTGACATTAGTACTGTAAGATTCCTTTCAGACTTCTGATCTCCAGAACTTTAATTAAGTCACTAATTTGAGGTAATTTGCTATAACAAATATAGGAGACACAAATACATTTGAGTACTCAATTACTTTATTTGAGACATTTTTCATTTAATAACTATAACCCAGTGTCTTGGTTAAGAGCAGGTACTCTAGAGTTTGAATCTATGCTCTTCCATCTTCTATTTGTGAAACCTTGTGCAGTTATTTAACCTTTGTGTTACCTCAGTTTTCTTTTTTTTTTTTTTATAGATTTATTTATTTATGCATACAAGCACTGGGGTACAGGCCAGAGGTGTGGGGGAGGCAGTTAGAGGATTCAGGACAGAGAGCGGGGAGCAGAACAGGCAGATCAACAGAAGTACACTGCTGAGGGGAGCAGCGGGCGAGGCAGGAGAGGTCTGCTGCGCCATATGGGTCCCCTCCCCAGCCAGCGGCAGGATCGAATCGTGCTGCAGTGGCTCTTACCTATAAAATATGATAGTATTTATGGAATAGAGGTTTTACAAAGAGCTAATATTTGTAAAATATTAGAGATGTTGATAGATAAAAGCATTGAACTGGGTTTAGAGTCAGACATTGATGTTAACATTATAGTTGTGCCATTTTATAGCTCAGTAAATGTGGACGAAACACATAACTTCTCTGAGAGCTTGTTTTATTATCTGGTAATAATACTTACAATTCATCTCAAGGCTGTTCTGAGCACCAGAAAAGAAAATGTATGATAAACTTCCATTGGGTTAAATTTTAAAAAAATATTTAATGAGCATCTATCATGGATCTGTCGCTTTATGAGTCCTGGAATGTGGTGAGGATATATACCTCATTCCTTATAGTAGTTTTATTTTAGTTCAGGAGACAACACAAAACAAGAGAATGAATAATTTATGGCATTGATGTGTGTTATGAAGAAAGGAAAAGGGAAGACAAATCAGAGGATATGAGTATTAACATGAAGCTAATCACACCAAAGCAGAGAAGACAGTGAGTTAAATGACTCTGGTGTCAACTTTAATGTTGGAACCATAAAAAGATGAGTTTGACTGAAGTTTAGCGAATAAGGGAAAGAATGATAAAATATGACACCAGAGAGTGAGGAATGATCCAAAACATTGGAATTTGTCATTCTCAAGAGTGACTGCAGGCAGATTCAGAGGAAAATCACGTGGAAATTATTCAACTTTTCATGGAAGTCATGGGAGTGTTGTAAACATAGGAGGCTATGAATGGATTTACTTATGTTAACATAATGATAGTTGTGGTGTGCTTATTTGGAGTCAAATATGTTCTTTATTTTTTTTTAAGATTTATTTATTTATGCATACAAGCACTGGGGTACAGGTCAGATGTGTGGGGGGGTGAGAGGATTCACCACAGAGAGCGGGGAGCAGAACAGGCAGATCAACGGAAGTACACTGCTGAGGGGAGCAGCGGGCACAGCAGGAGAGGTCTGCTGCGCTATGTGGGTCCCCTCCCTGGCCAGCAGCAGGGATTGAACTCGTGCTGCAGTGGCTGCGGTCTGCTTCATAGTGCGTTGCTTAACCCACTGCACCACCAGGGAGGCCCATGTTCTTTATTTTTAATAGAAGCCTATACTCCTTTATCATTCTCCAAGTGTATTTACATTCAACTCTAGAAATAGGTAGGCTGTTGCTTGTGAAGGAAAACTATCTGTCAATCCATCTATGTATCATCTACATCTATCTTTCTGTCTAGACTAGGCATATACACAATTATAACTCACAGGCCAAATCCACTAGGTGCCACTTTCAGTAAGTAAAGTTTTGCTAGAATACAGTTGTACCCTTTTGCTTAGATACTGTTTAAGGCTGTTAGAGTAGAGTAACTATGTCATGATCATTCAACCTTCAAAGTTCAAAATGTTTACTACCTAGTCCTTGAAACAAAATAACTTGCCATCCACAATCATGTTTTTTCATCTTTACCTGCACTATGATTTCCCACAACATCTAATTCATCATTTACCTTGTCCTAGTCTTTGAGTTTGGTCTTCAGACCTACTTCTTTCTCTTGTTGCCTATTTATTGCCTCACTTGACTTCTCTGCCAGTGGCTGTTTTAGCCTCCATACCTTGATCTTTTTTTTTTTAGGTCATGTTAATTTTATTAAAATTTTCTGCAATTATAATTAGCATTTTATTATTTTTAATATAAATTTTTAAAATTTACATATATTTGACATCAATTGTAATCCCCATGTATTCCCCATCACCATATCAACAATGCACCATCACTTCAGTCCCCCGTGCTCCTGTCTGCCCTCAACCCTTCCCCTCTTCCCTCCCCAAGTGTCCCCAGTTTGTCCTTGTCTTTTCATTTTTGGTTTAGGTTTCTTTCTTGTTGTTATTATTATTATTATTGTTCTTATTCCTTTCCTTGATCCTCCTTTGGTTCCCTTATGTTCCTCCTAGGGGAGGAACCATCTGG
>JAGFMF010011858.1:520976-530981 GCA_019455555.1 Galemys pyrenaicus | reverse complement strand
TCTGCTCCCTGCTCTCTGTGGTGAATCCTCTCACCCCCCACATCTCTGGCCTGTACCCCAGTGCTTGTATGCATAAATAAATAAATCTTTAAAAAAAAATCTACAATCTGATACAATTCTACTTCTAGGTATTTACTCAAAGAATGCAAAAACACTAATTTGAAGGGACTTAGGCAGTTTTCTACTAATTGTAACACTTTTTACAATAGTCATGGTCTAGAAACAACCCAAATGCCCAATGACAAGAAGAGTGTATAAAAAAGATTTATATATATCATATAAACATATGGATTATAATATATAATATATTATAATTTATATATACAAAGATTTTATATATAACATATTATGTGTATATAATATTATTCCATGATGTGTGTGTGTGTATACCCACACCATGGAATATTATTCAGCTATAAAAAGAGATGAAACCTTGCCATTTACAATTACAAGGATGGAATTACAGGGGATTATACTAAATCAAATCAAAAGAAGAAGACAGGTTTCTCTCTTTTGTGGACTATAAGGAAACAAAATCAAGAAACACACCAAAACATACCCAGAGCTGAGGCTTCAAGAAGGGAAGTGCGGCCAGATGGCAACAAAGAGGAAAGGAGAATCAGTGGACTAAGGTGGAGGTTTATTGTGGCTTGAATGAGCATGGTGTGATAACATATGTTTGTAGACGTATGACCTATACCCTTAAAACATATACAGGGATGTAAACCAACATTAGTGCAGTGGACATAATTAAAAAAAAATAACTTATTTCAGTTGAGGGACTGAATCTAGCAGATCAATTACTTTAGTTTTATGCTCTATTAAGCCTGGAAAATAAGCTGAAAGATAAAGATCTATGTTATTTTAATTTTCTAAATGATCCATAATATACACCTTAGACTTTTTCTGGGAAAAATCACCAGGTGGTCCAATAATCCCTCTAATCCTATTAAGTGATATATTTTCCTTCTAATTGGAAGAAAAGATGCTAATATTGCCATCTCTGTTCTTGACTGGAGCTTTTTCTAGGGTAAATCTACAATGTTTCCTGAGTAGAACTAACATAAACCTTTATCAGAATCCTGTCCAGTCATAAAAGGATTCTTACCTAAAACTTAGGTTTTTGTTCAGTTCTAATAAGATAAAGTAATGGATTGAGGGTCTATTAAGACTAGGAGTTTATTGAAAATATATTTTGCCATCCCTTTGTTCCAGGAGAGTTTGTAGCAAATAATAAAGTCAGGAATTCTCCTGTTAACTGAAGTGCTTGTTTGGAAATTTATGGGACAGCCACAGCCATTTGTTTCAGTCACTTATTCTGATGTCATGCTTATGCCAGTATAAGGCTATGAACCCCCCCAAAAGTAGAAGGGTCCTATCTGTAGATAGACTAGTACAAGTACCCTAAGTAGTAGCTAATATTGCTTGAGCACTGTAAAGAATTCCTATCTTTTGCACAAATTTCTATTTCATCGTAAGAAGAAAATATTATTTCTATTTTTAGAAATCTAACTTAAAGTGGTATTAATGGAACAATGGACTATCATTCAAAAATAAATATGAAATAGTAGGAATCAGCAAATATTTAAACTAATGCTCAAGAAGACTTGGACACTCTTCTATTAAATGTTGTAACATTACAGAAAGACATGATACAGAACCATCAGTAACAATTAGACCATCTCAAGGGACATACCATTACTCCTGCCATATTCTGTTCTTTAGAAGTTCAGTCTTGGGCCTCCCTGGTGACACAATGGGTTAAGCAACGCACCATGAAGCAAGCCGCAGCCACTGCAGCACAAGTTCGAGCCCTGCTGCTGACCAGGGAGGGGACCCACATGGCGTGGCAGACCTCTCCTGCCTCACCCGCTGCTGCCCTCAGCAGTGTGTTTCGTTTGGTCTGTCTGTTCTGCTCCCCACTTTTGTCTGGTGAGTCCTCTCACCTCCTGCGACTCTGGCCTGTACCCCAGCTCTTGTATGCATAAATAAATCAATCTTAGAAGTTCAGTCTTTATTTCCCCAAGAAAAGGAGAATTAAACAACTTGTCTCAAAGAGGGTAGGGTAGAATAATTTGTGGAAATAAATTTAAAACCACCAAAAAATAAACAAAGAAAATGGCAACATAAACAACATTGACTGTTGGCAAACCAATACTCCGCATAGCACATGATGAAGGTTTATGAAGAGATGGGCCAACAGTCATCTGAAGAATTAAAACAAGAAAGAGTGCTGATCATGGAAAATGGAAAAAATTAAAACAAGACAGGAATATTTAATGTCCCACAACTCAATTGCCATGTGAGTGAGTGTTCTGGAGGCTTTCCCACACCAGCAAGCAATTCTTAGACACCAGTTGTGTGTCTGAGAATTCAACTCAGTTCCTCCATCTACAAGGAGGTAGCATCAATTCCACAGGTTAAAGGACCTAGTCTCCCAAGACCTCCCTCCGCTTCAGGTGCCAACTGCAAGCCTTGATTGGTACCTGTGCTTCTAAGCTGCTGGTTATGGATAAGAGAACCCCAAAACAATATCATTGGGTTCAACTAATTTGCTGAAACACCTCACAGGACTCAGCAAATACATTTACTCATTAGGCCATATAATTATTACAAGGATGTAACTCAGAAAGAGCCGATGGAAGAGATGCATGGGCTACAGTGGCCTGGGCTTAGAGTTTCCATGTCCTCTCCATGTACACCATTCTTGCCAAATCAGCACAAGTTCACCAACTCAGAACTCTCCAAATTCCCTCCTCTAGGGTTTTAAGGAGGCTGCATTAGATAGGCATAGAGTAATTAAGCCATTGGCTGTTGGCTTTTGGACTCAACCTCCATTCCCTCACATCCTGACACTCCCAGAAGGCTTGGGATGGAACTGAAAGTCCTGCCCTCTGTTTTTGTTCATTTTCCTAGAAAACAGCCTCCATCCTCTGGTATTTACCAAAATTCCCCTTCTTTAACATAACTCACAGTGATGACAGTATCTCACAAGGATAGAAGAACCAACTCAAAGCTCTCAAAGCAGGAAAGACTCAAAGACCAAAGCAGGAAAAAATTGAACAAGAAAATAAATAGTATTGGACTATATCTCAAAGTATAAAGTGTCTAAGGGACCATACTTAAAAAGTATACAACTGTATATATAAATGAATGAAGAGAAAATATACAAATCTCTCAGCTACTGAAGTGTCATAAAACATTTATAAAAACACTCTGAAGCCAAAAATATAATTCACCACTCCATAAGTGTGAATTTCACAGTTACTTGCTTCTAAAGAGGCCAGTAAGGAAAAGGGAGAAAGAGTGACTTGTCAGTAGAAAAACCTGATCAACACTACCTTAACTGAGAGATCAAGGTTAATATCAATAAAAATAAAGTTGATAGTATGTATCCTTGATATGATGTGATGAGATACTACTGATGAAGCACTAAATAACAGTAAATGGTAGCCATTAGAATAACATTAACAGTAGCAGCTACTGTTCCATTAAATGCATATCACATGCTGACATTTTACTTGTCTTCTCTCCTTTTACTCTCACAAGGTTCCTTGTGGCAATTATTATTATTCCCATTTTTTCTGATGGGAAAACTGATGTTTGGGGAAATCCTAATATCACATATTTCAAATATAAAGCCAAAGGAGATCTGTCTGATCCTACCAGTTTTCATGCTACTAAGAGGTCCATGAAAAAGTATTAGGTCCCCAGTAACATGTTGTTCTATAACCACAGGAAAACAATGTGAATAATGCAGTCTGTGGATTACCCACAACATAGTTCTGTTTGATTACCATTTTATAATGGTTGTAGTTTATTTACATTTGTAACATATTTATCTAATACATATTTTGCACTAATAAATGTCTTTACATTTTATGGGAACTTTTTGAAATTCACCACTAAGAATCCCAAATTGAAGAAGGAAACCCAGAAGTGTACTCACTTGCTTACAGGGTAAAAGATTTATACTTTATCATGTATTTATTTGCAAGTGGATAATTGAGAGGCTCTCAGTGCTAAATTGTTTGCACTCTGTTAAATGATTTGATGCTGATGGGCCCCAGATGTCCTGAAAATGTTCCCACACCCTTGATGGCTCCCTCCATACACTCATTACTGCTTTAGCGTGGCTGAACATATTTACAAATTCTAGGTCACCATCTGCAAAGATGTTATGTTGTGTCTATTTCAAATAAAAAGTGTACTCTTATATATTATAAATAATATGATGGGTTTCAAAATATGATCCTATTAAGTATAATGATCATTAATGTGTCTTTGTGTTTAGGAGTCCCAGTGTACTTACTGTCAGACAGATCTGTCAAGAATCCTAGCTTCCTACTTAGTTGTATACTGTTGAGCAAGTCACATAACATACACATATACATATAGGTGGATTCTTAGTGGTCTGTGGCTAAAGGAAAGTGCGCCATTTTGCCTCTTTTTCAGGAGCAGGGGCATTGGGGATTCAATCAATTCTTTAACTAAGACTTATAAATGTGTCGTGAGACCATGTAATTTGAACTCAACTGCATGTGTAAAACTTTTATGATGTCCTTGATATATTGCTGTACATCCTTTAATAAATATCTGGTATTAAAAACTTATTTACCCAATAAAGGAACCCATTCATTTATCATTATATAAATAGCTATAATTATTAGAAAATTGTTACTTATTTTGAGTCAAAATCTATCATTCATTAATTCTATTAAGACTGGTTTTTAACTCATACAGAATGAGACAAACATCTCTTTTATATATACTATAGATTCAAATATTTTAAGAGTGCTTTTTTGGCCTTCATGTTTTCTCAGCTTTAAGTTCAGTATTATGAATATATTATTAGTTCTTTTGATTACTGATCATTTTCATGGATTACACACTCTATGCAACCCTAATACTTCTCCAAACATACTCTTCTTAGTCACTGTCTCCCATGACAAGAGAATCATATTGAGAGCAGTATTTGAGAAAAGTACTAATTATTGTACAGACTCTGCCTTCGTTCGGATATATACCATTCACTTATTACATCAACTGCTTGACTTCATTAAATGATCTATTGTATACCATATTGTTGAGGCCAGCAGGTGAACAGAATAGGTTCTACAGTCAGACTACTTACCTTCTCACCCAGGCTCTCTGGTTTATCAGCTTTGTGATCTTGGGCAGTTATTTAAAATTTAGATGCCTCAGTTTTCCATCTACATCGGGGGATGAATTGTGCTACCTACATCATAGGGCTGTGGTAACAGAAGTAAAATAGTTACATAATTATATTTACCACAAAGTAGTTGCTATATAAGAGTTTTCTCTTACTACATATTATTATATTTGATGTTTGCAATTGTATTTGAGTAGTATCTTAGTACATATGATTTTGTAGATTATGGGTTTTTTTATGCCTCTAAATCCTGAACTTTAAGTTTATCCTTTTTAAATTTTATTTTTTAGGATAGACTCATAGTTCTGTCCTTTTGAGGACATTCTTAACTTTGAGACTCTAACTTTATTCACTATCCATCTGTCCATATGTCACCCCAAAATTACAAAAGTCTTCACTGAAGACAATTTGAAAAGGAAAAATATGAGGGCATCACTTTATCATGGTCATAGGAATCTCCCTTCTGATCATTATAGAAATAATGTATCTAACCAATAATGCAAACACCCAGCCCAAATTTCTTCACTTTTTTCAAGTATATTATAAATTTGGTCAAATCATTTTCTTAAATCTTCTTTAATATAACTGGACACTATCTAAGAAACCTATTAAAAAAAATGTGTAGGGTCTCCTAGTACAGCAGTGCTTTGAGCGCTGCACTGTGAAGAATCTGCAGCACAGCAGTGGGGGTTCGATACCTAGCCAGGGAGGGGGACCCACATGGCACAGCAGACATCTCCTGCCTCACCTGCTGCTCCCTTCAGCAGTGCATTTCATCATCTGCCTGTTCTGCTCCCCACTCTGTCTCTGGTGAATCCTCTCACCTCCCGTGACTCTGTACCCAGTTCCCAGCTCTTTTATGCATAAATAAATAAATCTTTTAAAAAATATTTAATTGACATAATTTAGTCACAAAATTTCATGCTGTCACTTCTTTAAATGCTCATATATATCACTTATTGGGTTTTTTTTTTTTGCTTAAGTCAAGTGTTGTGAATGTTCATAAATATACTTTATCATTTTATAATATTTTCTGTCACAAAATCCAGCTCACTGGCTCATAAATGTCACTATCTTGTATTTGAAAATCAAGACTTGCTAATCTTTAACATTCACTGTTATTGTTTGATACAGGTTTTCATTCATCATTGGCTTATCAGTTTCATCTGAACTCAAAAAAAATTGATTAGTTCCTTATTGAACTCTATGAACTAATGTTTGAACAGGAAAAGTCTGAGAACAAAAACCTCTGACATCAGTAGACCACAAAACCCTTCAGGATGCTCATTCCTGTCTAAATTACCCAATTCAGTTTTCTAATTAACTAGGTATCAGCTCAGTTACTTTTAAACTTTTTGAAAGTGAGTCATACAAAGAAATGCACTTTACATTTATCTTTTCCCCATTCTTTTTTGAGAGAGAGAGAAAGAGAGAGAGAGAGGAAAGGGAAGAGAGACAGAGAGAGAGTACATGATTAGTGTAGGATATTATTTTTCACCCTGTTCTAGAAAATAACTGGATCCTAGAACCTTGGAATTGGTTTTGTCTCATTAATAAGCAAGTTACTAGCCATGGTTAGAAAGCACTGCTCTAAAACATCAGTTTTGCATTTTCTGACAAAACCTAATATAACATTAACTACCCCCACAAAACTGGCATGATTTTCTCTTAGTCAGAGTTGGTTAGGCTAGGCCTCAGTAACAAAGAATTCCTAAATCTCAGTGACAAAGTTTTGTTTCTTAACCTTTTAGGAACAAAGCAAGCTTTTAAGCTGCACTCACATAAGGACCAAAACCAAGGCAAGTTTTATCTCTGTATTATTATTATTATTATCAAATAGGGGAAAAAATGCAAATCGCCAGTCAGTTCTCTAAGTTTCCACTTGGAATTGGCAGTATGAGTCATGTACACTCCTATTTTACTTGCCAACACAAATCATGTAGAAGCCCTCAGATCAATGACACCAGAAATATTTTGACCTACAAGGTACCTAATCGGAGGAGAAATAGAATTATTATAAATAGCCTTTGTGACCACTGCAGTCCTTGTAATCACCACTCAGTTTAATATACATCTCCAGTTCAGCCAAAATACCATCTAAAAGGCCAGAATGCCTTAAGTGATAGTATTCTCTGTGGCCTCTGATTTTGCCTTCTCCATTATCCCTCTTGGTGATGTCTGAAATAGTTGTTGAAGATATACACTGGACAGTGGAAAATCAGTCATTGTCATATGTCAAACTTTTAAGCTAGGCTAATGGCCTTTTCATAGTATAAATTTCTCAGAATCTCCCCTTTTTTTATTTGATATTCAGATATATATGCAAGTTGTCATAGTAGGTGTTTTGTTACTAATGTGTTATTTATATTCTATGTACCCTTGCTTTCTCCATGTCCCCTACCTAATGCCTCACTCTTTTTAAACACAGAGTAACTGTGTATCTTTTTTTTTTCCTAACTAACATCCTTCAATGAAAAGGATTACTGATGGCCAGTATTATAATTATTTCTTTGCTCAGAAATTAACTTAATTCATGGATTTTAACAGTGGGTGTAAATCCATATTCTTGATTTAATCTTCCTCTCAAGGCTTTAGCTTAATAGACTTTTATTGCTCAAAAAATTCCACAGATTTATCTTTTATATCAGGGTTGATAGTGTATCTCTTTTGAACCCTATGAAAATTATGAAGTCTGGACTCTAACTCCTCTCATTCCCGCCTGCAAGCTAGCCAGCACTTTGTTGTGCTTATCTCATTTTTGTAATGACTTGTCAAATGCAACCAAGATTAACTCTAACGCATGCTGGCATTCTATTGTCCAATCTCTTCTCCTGGAAGTCCAAGTTCATTAGATACTTGTTTGCGTTCCAAATTATTGCAAGCAACAGGTTTAACAAATATTTTGTGACTGCATAACATAAGCCCCCAGTTTTCAGTCTGGAATAATAGTTTCTTTACTGACTGTCAGCTTGAGTACAATTTAGGTTCGTATGTGACAGAATTCTAGTGCTGGCAACCAGTTTCTGAATCATTCAGCAGAGACTACATTAGGCAACAGTGAGTGGCCTAAAATGCAGTGTTTATTTTTCATTCATGTGTTTGTCCAGTGCAGGTCAGCTGGAGACTGTGCTCCAGTTGTCCTCTTTCAAGTAGCAGACCAAAGAAGGTTCATCTCGAAGATTCACAATTGCAGAGGTCACAACAGAGAAACATGAAAATATAGTACTGGCTTTTAAAACTGTTGCTAGAAGGTGACATGATGGTTTCTAATTTCAAAGGAGGTGGAGAAAAGAAATCATAGCATGTGCCCAGAAGGAGGACATATAAAATATTTATGACTAATCTTAATGACAGTCCCTTTCTATGTATGTTTCTGGCTAGACACTATACCCAACACTGCATATGTCTTCATATCTCATTCTCAGAATAATTGTGTAATTTGAAAATCATTATCCATTTTTTTATCATAAGGAAATTAAGACTTGGCAAAGGGAAAAGACACAAAGAAGCAAGAAGAAGAGCCAAACAGTGAAGCTAGGTTTGCTTAGCTCCAATACTGTTTTTCATCACTTAGATGAGAATGGAAAAAGCAAAACTAAATGTAGACCATCAGACCTTGACTCTACAGAGATATTTACTACTCAACTTCTCCAGGTATTAGATGTTTTTAAGTGATTCTCTTTGTTCTTTTCCAGGTAATTTTCCAAATGTCTGTGCTCACCATCCCTATTCCCAATAAAGTATTAAGGAGGTTAAAGTACTGTAACAAATAGGCATTCAAATACTTCTCAAAACAATAGAAGTTTATTTCTCATCAATGTAATAGTATAGGGTTTTGTTCCTGTTTATCAAATGACTGTCCTCTAGATGTTGATTTAGGGATCTAATGTCTGTATTGTAGCCCAAGTGCCTTACTGTCATCATATTCTTTGGTAAAGGCCTCAGCCAGAAATTATATACATCAATTCTGTTCCTAGTGTACTGGCAAATATTAATTATATGGCCATATCCAGCTATAAGAGATGTTAGAAAATGTCATCCTTAGCTGAGCAGCTGCTTCCTAGCTATGACTCTACAACTATAAAAGAAGATAATGGGTTTCTTTGGACAGCTTACCCACTTTAACATTCACACACACACTCACATTCTGGCCCATTCAAATCTGTTCTCAGAAAAGGCCTAGTATTAATCATGTATATCTTAATACATATTTCATTCAGTATTTCTTCTGAAAGATTTTCCATGGGAAATTTTGTATTCCAGTCTTAGATATATTTGCAAGACATCTGGTAAATGGGATTCCCATGTCTAAAAATTAGGCAAAAGCTGGTAAAAAGGAAAATAGGGGTTCCCCTCTTCAAGAATTTTTTTACAGCTTTAAAATACATTGATAACTGTACTGACAAGAGACTTATCACAAAGATCCACAAAGAACTAATCAGACTAAACAAAATCAAAGTAAACAATCCAGTCAAAAAATGGGCAGAAGAGCTAAAAAGGCATTTCTCCAAAGAGGAAATGCAAATGGTCAATAGGCATATGAAAAAATGCTCAACTTCTCTTGTCATCAGAGAAATGCAAATTAAAAGCACTGTGAGATACCACCTGACACCAGTGAGAATGGCATGTATCAAAAAATTAGCAACAACAAATGTTGGTGGAGAAAAAGGAACTCTCTTACACTGCTGGTGGGAATGCAAGCTGGTTCAACCATTATGGAAAGAAGTATGGCGGTTCCTCAAACTACTAAGAATGGATCTTCCATATGATCCAGCAATCCCACTCCTAGGAATATACCCAAAAGGCACAAATACACTGATTCAAAAGAATAC
>JAGFMF010011858.1:426089-515052 GCA_019455555.1 Galemys pyrenaicus | reverse complement strand
GCGGGCACAGCAGGAGAGGTCTGCCGCACCATGTGGGTCCCCTCCCTGGCCGGCAGCAGGGATCGAACTCGTGCTGCGGTGGCTGCTGTTTGCTTCATACTGTGTTGCTCAACCCACTGCGCCACCAGGGAGGCCCTATAAAAATCTTTTTATCCAGAGTATTTCTCTAGCTTTGTCATTTTACCTCTGCCGTAACTTTCTGAACACCCACTCTATGTGCTATCAGAACTTGGCTTTGTCTCTTGATGTTGCGCCTATGCCTTGCCTTAATTTAGATTTGGTTACTCATCTCTAGCCTAGTTCATAACTGACTCAGAATTCCTAGAGGATGCTTTCTCTTGTCCTTAGAATCTGTGCCAAAAAACTGTAGCCTAAACATTATACGTCTGAGCTCAGATCTAGCACTGGATACCATCAATCTGTCCAGCCTTTTATTAGGCAAAGCAAAATTGTTGATGGATTTCCTAATTTGGTTAGAACTGGCTCAGTTAAGATTGCACCTGAAGTTTAAATATCATCAACTAGGTAGAAAACAAAATTTCAAAAGACAAGGATGAGAATTTGTGTGGTATAATTTCATTTAATCCTTAAAACAGTACCATTGTGTTCATTTTGCAGGTGTAGGAATTTAAGTTTGGGGAAAGTAAGTAGGTTGTAGGTGATAAAGTTTCTAAGTTATGAAGTTGGATACAAAATATAAGTTAATTTGATAAAATCTAATAATCATTTTCTTTCTGCTTCGTTGTGAAGATGAATTTTCCTCTATTAATCTCTTTGCTTTTGAATCTTGAAAACAATGAAATGAATTCCCCTTGACTAGGATAAAGAGATCTTGCCCTAATACTGTTATCATGTTTCCTCTATTCGCAATTGGGAAGTTCAAGCAAAATGGACTAAGAAGTCTCAAGACCAGCAATCTCACTTCTAAATGTACATTCAAAGGAAATAAAATCAATACCTTAAAGAAATATTTGCACTCCTCAAGTTTATTGTAGAATTTTTGTCAATAGTGTAGATATGGAAACAACCTAAGTGTTCATCAATGGATGAATAGATTAAAAAATAGAAAATATGAAATATATTCTATTATGTATTAATACATTACATATATAATGGAATATTATTCAGCCATTAAAAAGAAAACCATTGACCTAGAAAACAATATGGTGCAGAAATAAGTCAGACACTTAAAGACAAATCTGTATAGAAAGTAGAATGATAGTTACCAGAATCTGAGGGGTGAAGAAAAAGGTGATATATTGGTCAGTAGGTACAGTTTCAACTTTAAGATATCTAAGTCTGGGAATCTGATGTACAGCATAGTCTCACTATAGTCTATAATACTGTATTGTATACAATAAAATTGTGAGTGATGTAGATCATAAGTGGTCTTACCTAATATACAAAATTGTAACTATAATGTGATGGATGTGTTAATTAGTTTGATTATAATCATTTCATATTGTATATTTATCAAACATTTTAAGCAACTGAACCAAAATTATAATAACTTTATAACATTTCAGAGAGACAACTTTTTAAAGGACAATACTCATTTTTATATACAAGTTATGATTTTTTTTCTTTCTCCTGTTTTCAGAGGCTCACACAATCATATTCAAGGCTAGTAGCTCTTTCATGCTTTTTATCTCTGCTAGGATACTTCTTTTACAGTACTTCTTCCTCCTGAGTTTCTGTCTGCTACTTCTTTCTGGCCACATGCCCATGGACTCCCTCTTTATGGCTCTTTTCTGATCTTAGCCAAGAGTCTTGATAAAAGAATCTTAGATACTGTGTCCACTTTCTCACTTCCCATTCACACTTCAGGATCTGCAATCTGAGTTTATTTACACCATTTATTTCCAGCACCAGTGGACTTTGGCAGTCCTCAGCCCACTTGATTGCCCTCCCGCATTTGACCTTCTGGCAGCTCCTGTTGTCCTTAACATTTCACTCGTTAGTTTCAGTGACACCATTTACACCTGGTTCTCCTCCTACCTCTTTAATCTCTCTTTTCTGTTTCCTTCTTTCTCCTTTCACTCTCATCTCCATTAAATAATGGTATTTCCCAAAGTGATAGCTTTGATGTTTTCTCTTTTCACTCTAAAGACTTCCTTTGGGTTTTTTCATCCTAGTGACTCCCAAATCTGTATTTTAAGACAGACTTTTCTCTTGAGCTCTATACACAATATGGACATTGGATGTGTCCATATAGATTTGCAATAGATATCTCAGAACAACATATCAAAATAGATCTTTTTCTTCTTTTTCTTTCTTTTTCTTCTTAATAATTTGCTTTGCCTTATAAAATAATTTATTCCCAGGGAAAAGTATTACCAACCACCAAGCAAGCTAAATCTACAGAAGGATAGATAATGCCCACCTAAGAAACCTCTCTGATTCCCTCTAGATCATATATTAACCTGACCTTGTATGTAATCACATGTTAATGAATGAGATATAATCATATATTAATCTGAATGTGTGCTGCCTTTTTTCATTAATATATCCCATGCCAGAACTATCTCCCCTAATGCTACCAGGAGATGAAAAATAATTTAAGCTTAAGGTCAAGTAGTGACAGTTTTTTCCTACCCTCTTATTATTCCCTCTACTGTCAGGAGTCCTCCTCTGTAATACTCATTACCAGAAAATCTTTTCAGATTACCAGATCCCTACAACTCCCATGGCAGAACTAATTTCTCCTGCTTTATGTTTTTCTCAATTCCTTTATTAAAAAAAGCTATTTATCTCGGGGCTTCCCTGGTGGCACAGTGGGTTGAGCAACGCACTATGAAGCATCAGTGGCAACAGCAGCACGAGTTCAATCCCCGGCCAGGGAGGGGACCTCCATGGCACAGCAGACCTCTCCTGCCTCGCCCACTGCTCCCCTCAGCATTGTAGTTCAGTCGTTCTGCCTGTTCTGCTCCCCACTCTGACTATGGTGAATCCTCTCACCTCCGGCGACTCTGGCCTGTACCCCAGCTTTTGTGTGAATGAATAAGTAAATCTTTAAAAACAAAACTAGAATTTCAGTAATATATGAAGGGATAATCAATTATAAAATAATCTATTTGATAGCGTATATTGAACACCCATTTGTGCCAGGAATACTGTACATAGGAGCTAGACAAAGTAATGAGTCACTGCAGCTATGCAACCAAAATTACCACTCAAATAATTTAGGAACAAATGTCAAGTTAAAAATGAAGCATAAAACTATACAGAAGAGGTATTCCAGTAATTCTGGAATATATATAAATGATGCACTTTGGAAATTAAAGATTGTTTGTTTCAGTGAAATAAAAAGCAAAACCTTCCCCAGAACCCCATTTCCTTGACGTCTATGTTCATTTCAGTGGGTAAGTCTCTCACCATTTCATTCTGATAAATAAAGTAAGGATTTTATGTCTTCTTCAAAAAGATTCATATAATTTCATGCTCATGTGAATATCAGACAAGAAAAATGTTTATAATAAAATGACAAAGCTCAATACTTTAAATAACTTATACACACAAGTAATATTTAAACTATCAGCTACATATAAGCAATTCAATTGAACACTAACTTTTTAAAAAAATTAATGAAGACCTCTGACTACAGAGGTCTGTATAGATAGGATAAGTATATTCTTCCCTATACTTCCTTAAAACTAACACTTGATAAAATATTATCAGCAAACAGCAAGATTATGAAAAAAAAGGAGAAGACTAGCTGCCTAGGTACTGAAGATGAGTACTTTATCACGTTTAAGCCCTATTTATCTTACCTGGATTTTTAAAGAAGTCTAAAATCTGAAAAGGTCAAAAGTCACAGATAAAAAAATAAAAAACTCCCAAAAACCATGCTCTCTATAGTCTGAGAGCCAGAGAAAGTACAGCCCTGCAGGACTGGATCATTTTGGCTAAACCTGTCCCACTACATGGAGAAACCATGAACTGCTTCCTATATTGCTCTCTCCCTCCACCGGACATTGCAGTCAAGACTTATGGGCAAAGTCTGTGATGATTTTCACTCTGTATTATTAGGGTGGCAACTCTACCCTTCCCTACTGGATATTGGGGCCACAGAGACTTTAAGGCGTTTCCCTGTTGACAATCCACAGTTACATTGTAAGCCGTCTAAACATATAATTAAGACAGAAATTGACAGAATGGACATAAGAATATGGCACAGCTAGAGGTTATTTACATGAAAACCACTTTGAAATAATAAGTAACTTTTTAAAAAAGGATAGAAACTATTATCTATGATACCAATAATGTTATTTTGGTGGCTACACACACACACACACACACAATTATGTGTTTTTCAAAACCCATAGAATGTACAATATTTAGAATGAATCCTAATGTAAACTACAGACTTAGTTTACAAGGATGTGTCAATGTAGTTCACTGATTATGACAAATACACCACTCACAGTGTTTATAGTGGGGGAAAATCGCAAATTGGGGACAGGAGTAATTAAATAATAAACTTCTAGAGTGACTGACAAAGGAAAAATTGAGAAAAGATACAAATTATCAATATCAGGAATAAAATGGGGGTGTCCTAATATTAAAAAATAATAAGGGGGCCTCCCTGGTGGTGCAGTGGGTTCAGCAACATCCCATGAGGCAAACCACAGCCACTACAGCATGAGTTTGATCCCTGCTCCCGGCCAGGGAGGGGACTCACATGGTGCAGCAGACCTCTCCTGCTGTGCCCGCTGCTCCCCTCAGCAGTGTGCTTCAGTCTGCCTGTTCTGCTCCCCACTCTGTCTCTGCTGGATCCTCTCACCGCCCATGCCTCAGGCCTGTGCCCCAGCTCTTGTATGCATAAATAAATAAATTTTTTAAAAAAGAATAATAAGGGAGCATTTTGAACCATTCTGCATACATTCATTCAACAACCTAGATGAATGAATTAACTTATTGAAAGACACAAGCTAGTTTCATAGAATTTTAGTCCATGTTGGAAATACATTCAGGAAAAGTATGACTTTGGAATGTTTATTCACCTATCTGAGTTCAGATTTTCTCACTTGTAGATTTTTTTCAAATCCTTTATCATGTAATTAAATAAGTTATATATGATTTTTGTTACATATGAAACTATACATGGTATATGTACATAACATACACACATATATGTAGAAAAGAAAGAGAATGCATTGGTTTTGTCTAAGGATCATTTGAATAACTTATACTATCATTAATATATGCCACATCCGCTTGAGAATTTTACTGTTTTATTTTGGATTCTTTAACTCAATAAAAGTAGATATTATGTCTTGTTTACTGGTAAATCTGGGCCCTAACACAGTGTACTACACACATTGAATGAAGAGGTTTATGGAATCGAATTGTTTTAAACTTGTTAAAAATTCATTAATTGTCTTCCATAAGTATTGTATAAATCTAAACTTCCAGAGGAATTCCATAAAGTTAAACTGAACTCAGTTTGCTTCAGCAGTAGGAATTATCATTATTTGGAATTTTTTTCTGAGTTAATAGGAAAAAAAATATTTTTTTAATTTCTTTTATTAACATTGTGTTGAATATATGTCCTATCTTCTTTGTATGTTTATATTGCTTTTTTGATTGAGGGCTTGTTTATACGTTTATCAGGGGATATGTTAAAATAATGTAGGATATTAAGAGCAAAATAAAAAGGCAAAAGATGAACAGAGAAACAGTATTTAAAATAACACTGAACAGAAAGTTAATACCATTAATATAAAATAGTCTTGGGCCTCCTTGGTGGCACGAGGGCTTAAATCTGAGCACTACCAAGCTATTGATTCCCCTGCAGCATGAGTTCAATCCCCAGCCAGGGAGCTGACCCACATGGCACAGCAGACCTCTCCTGTCTCACCTGCTGCTCCCCTCAGCAGTGCATTTCAGTAGATCCACCTGTTCTGCTCTCCACTCTTGTTTCTGGGGAATCCTCTCACCGCCCACACCTTTGGCCTTACCCCAGCTCTTATATGCATAAATAAATAAAATAAATCATATATATACTATATATAGTAGTCTTACCAATCAATAAGTAAATGGTGTACAAATTAATGAGGGAAATTGGCCAAGGACATAGTAGTCTGTTTTCAGAAGAATAAAGACAATTCAAAAGTTTAAAATTTTACAGAAATACTGACACAATTTTCCCTTTACCCCTTTTTCCTTCCCTCCCATTCTCCTTTGCTCCTTTCTCCTCCTCACCCTCTTCTCACCATATCTATGAATCCTTAATTCTTTATATATTATTTTCTTCTTTTATTTTTAGACCTCATCCTGAAATCAGATAGTATATGTGCATTGGCCCCTAATATTTTATGCTTTCAATTTTTTTTTATACTTAACTCTTCAATCTGTCTGGAATTAATTTTTTTCAAGCTTATAAATTAGGGAGTGGGATTTTATAAATTACATGTTTAGTTTTTTTTCTTATTTGCAATGACATTATTAACAGTGTGCTTTGCTAGCAAATAGACAGTATAGAAAATAGAGCAGGTGCATGGAAGTCAGTGCTCTTTGAATTTATTTTCGTATCTGTGCTCTAATCATAGAACTTAAACATTCCTCTTAACTCTTTTTTGTAAGATTGGATAAGGCAGCACTCACTACAGTAATCAGTTAAATCACGTAGACACCCTAAATAATCAGCATACTTTTCATGTTTAGCAAAATTAATGGTAATAGAAAGATCTAGAAACAGACTGAGTTCAAAGTCCACCTCCATCACTTATTCATTATATGATCTTGGATAACATACTTATCTTCCCTGTGTCTCCATTTTCTCCTCTGTTATATATCATTTATATAGCACTTTTTTTTTTCAGTCAACAGAAACTTTGACCTGTCATGACCTACTACTACATCTGCCACAGAAACAAGTTTCATTTTTACTCTTATTTGTTGCCAAATTAATAAGTAAAAATAGACACTTTCTTACTCCTTTTATTTGTATTTTATGACTAATGGGGAGAGAAAGAACATTTTTAAAACTTACCACACCACTTTTTAAAAAATTTGACTTGTATTTTTTTCCATTCTAAATAAATATACACTTTTCACCCAAAACAAGCAAATTATCATACATTTTAATTTCTTTTCATGTCAGTGATCTTTGGCCATCATCTATGCAATTTTCTATTGGGTGTTGTGCTGTCTGTCTGTCTGTGTGGTTTTTTTTTCCTTTCAGAATTAGATTTGAAGAGTGTAGGAAAGAAGAAAATGTTCTTAGCACACTCTAGGACATATGAATATGAAATACTTTCTCTAACCCAAGGTTAGAGAAAATGTATTCATGTTAAACAACAACAATTTCAAACAATTTTCATGAACTAAAATATAACTGCCCCAAAATTTGAAGTTAATTGGGTTATTTGTATTGTTATGTGAACTGAAATGTTCTAGATCAGTGCTATTACAAGTGTGGTATGAGAACCAGCATCATTAGCGTCACATGCAGCTTGTTACACCATCTCAGGCCTAACTGCTGCTGCAATAGCATTTTCATTTTAATAAGATCCTACCTGATTCATTTGCAAGTTGAGAATAATAGCATAGATAATGAAATATGAAAAAAAATCTCAGTATAAGAAATACCTTATATTGATTTTTTTAAGATTTATTTATTTATGCATACAAGAGCTGGGGTACAGGCCAGAGTCACGGGAGGTGAGAGGATTCACCAGAGACAGAGCAGAGAGCAGAAAAGGCAGATGGACTGAAACACACTGCTGAGGGGAGCAGCGGGCAAAGCAGGAGAGGTCTGCTGCACCATGTGGGTCTCTCCCTGGCCAGCGGCAGGGATCAAACTTGTGCTGCAGTGGCTGTGGTTTGCTTCATAGTGCGTTGCTCAACCCACTGTGCCACCAGGGCAGATCCAATTGATTATTTTAAATTAGACTTTTCATGTCATAGCAGTGGCAAATGTTTTCCTAGTCTTTAATCTGGGTGCAGTTTAAAAAATTATATTATTATCATGAAATAATAATAAAAAGGACCTAATTCTTGGCTTCCTTGGAAGTTCACCCAACCCAAAATCTTACAAATATTTCCCTGTTCTCTTTTAATCTTATTATCTTAATTGAAAAAGACAATATTTCTAAGTCTAGAAATTTCTAAAATTAGGTGTGATTCCCTTTTTTCATAAAAAGTAAAATTTTTAAGAGAGATGAATGTGGCATTAATTTATTATGCATGATAGGCTGCTTTATAACCAGGTAATGTTTTTATATTTTCACTGGATTACTGGTGGATGTTTTTCCAGATCTTTTCAACACTTCTAGTCAAAAGTATGAGGCCTTCTGAAGAACAACTGTTAGAGGGAGGCAAACTATTTTAAAAGAACAGATCAGTGATATAATGTTGTATTGTATCAGCAAAATGGTATCTGTCCTTTTCTGAAGTTTGGTGTAAGCTTAGATGTGAGAATTTTACAGGTTTTCTAATAATAACCAAAATAAAATTAAGGAATTAAGATTTGGCCAGTTAAGTCCTCTTTTTTGGTTTCTTCATCTACAAAGTTAGGATAATAATAGTATCTACACTACATTAGGGATGGTTAGGAGGATTAAATCAGCTATTATTTATATAAAATGCTTAGTTAAGTTATTGGCATGCGCGTGTTCCACAGTATTATTTTGTCTAAAGAAAAATTCAGACCACATGAAGACAAACAGGCATTTCATGTGAAAAAGAGGGACATAATTCTGTAATTCCCTGTATTAGAAATTATTAGATAACAGTTGTTTTACTTAAGATCATTTAGATAGAAATGAAAAGAAGTGAGAATGTTCTGTAAGTAATAGTTACTAGTTTTCCTATCCCTCTGTCTAATACATACTCTCTTTCTAGTTGGTCTTTTCTCCTTCTGTTCAATGTCCCTCCTTATGAAAAACAGAGACATACAAAACATAACCTCCAATTAAATTCCTGAACTTTGTTTGTTACATAACAAATAGGTTTGGGTATTCAGAGCATATTCACTTATTATATTGTACAGTCACCAATATAACTTCAATAATAAAAACAAATGAGGGCTTTACTGTTAAAGTGAACATTACTTTTTATAATGAGGAGATACAGTCTTCCTTTGACTTTAACATTTTGTCTTGTTAATATCTGTTTCCCCTCCTTCCACTCTATCATAATAAAGCTTTTACTGGAAAGGGGGGTTGGGGAAACTAACAACAAAGAATCACTGCTCTTAAGAGAAGTAGGAGACATCACACTGGATAGCATGTTTTATGTCCAGTTTCATACTGCTGCATTTTATTGTTGTTGAAATAAATACTGGCTACTGAAGTCTTATGAAAGTATGTAAGTAGCCACATAAATCTGGCTATGACTATGTAATCCATCTCTTTGGAGAGAAACAGAACAGTCCTCTAAGCGTTTTACGAATATTCTGCCTTTAATATCTTCAGACTTTTGTAGAATACTTTAGCAACAAATTTGAAAATAGTTTTGAGGCTATATTTAAAGTTTGAAATTGCACCCACTTTTGTTTCATTTCACAGTAGTTACTGTACAGATTGTTCCATTATTTCTCCAGTTATGAAGTAATTTTACTGAAAATTTTCAAAAACACTTCGTTGGTGCAAGCTAAAACTGCATTTTGCTTACAACCAAACGAAGCAACATTTTTGCCATCAAAATCCATTATTACTTTCCTAAATCTGTGCAAGAAATCAGAATATGTATTTTCCCCTTTGAATATGAAACTTTTCCCTTAGGTATATGTCTCATGTTTGTGTCTGATTTTTCAAGCAGAACACTCCAATTGCAGTACCCAAAGAAGTACAGAGATAGATTATGTAATTTCTTATCTGTATGACACAAGCAATACACACCCAAGCCCAAGCATAGAATAACGAGTGAAAATGTTATGTGTGGGATTCATTTGGTGAATAGAAAACTCATCTCCCACTATACCATATATGTCTTCATGGAAATAAAATTGAAAAGGAAAGCTAGATCTCTCACAATGTTACTAATATGGAAATACTGCATTGATAAAGCCAAAGAGAAAAATGTCATTGTCTCCAGAACCTCAGATTTGCTAGCTGCTTGCTATGTGCTTCTACCCTTAGCAAAAAAAAAAAAAAATGTTTAATTACCTGTTTATACTTAGTCTTACACTGAGAACGCTGGTGTATCTTCTAGGCACTTCTCTAAGACCAATGGTTTTAAAGAACCTCTCAGGCTTTCTTTTTTTTTTTGTGGTCTCGCATATTTATTTTTTAACTATTTCCTTTTTTTTTTTCTGATTAGCTTATAGCTCTGTAGTTCCAGCTGTTTCATTCTGTAACTCTAAAACCCTATCACTGGGGAGTTCTGTGTAATTGGCCATAATATGGACCACATTATCCATTTCAGGAACTGTGCTGAAAGACAGCAGCAATAAGGGGGTTTCTAAAGGCAGTCTGGTTTACACTAATGGACCTAACAGGAAGGAAATGCAATTTGAAAGAAGCTGATGCATATGTTCTATTGCCGAATATAATGTTTGATTTAATTATTAACTGTCAGTGATGGAGAGGCAGATCCTGTTCAGGCCTACTTAGAGTGCAATGCTTTGCATTCAAAGAAAATAAATGACTAAAGTTTTTCTTTAAACCCATGACTTAACGCAAGAATATGATATTTCTTTGCACCAACAAATCATAGTTTTAAAAAATTACCTTTATTTTAGGTATAAATGATGCCATGAAAAATTGTGCCTTTGCTTTTTTTCTTGCTTTCCTTTTTAAAATGTTTTTTTCTCTTTTTCTTGAGCAGTATCATACATGAAAATTTCCTCTCATAAGCGGTTTGGAATTAAAGAGTCCGAGAAGTTAACTTTCTAAATCCCTGAATTGAGCTAAGAATTCTATCATAGGTTGACAGGCAGAAAACATTTCAGTGGAGAGAGCTGAAATGCATAGCTCTTTTTGTCTTCCTCTTTTCCTCAGAATGAGTGATTTGGCACTCCAGTTCTGTCCATTTCTTTTAATCGGCATTTTGTGACTTCCACTAAGGCTTTCCCTTGCTTTAAAAACCCATAATTGTGTGTGAAAGGCAGAGCATAAGATATAAGGAACAAATTCATTAGCAGGCAAACATTCATGCTTCTTCTTAGTTACTTTATTCCTACCTTGGTACAAAATGACCTAATATATACAGAGAAATGGGCATTAGCCCACTGAATTTGCAAAGGAGCTCAATGTACAAAATGCTCTGTTGGGTCAGTCAGCTGGAAAAGAGTGGTTTAGTACTATGTGTAAACAGAATAATGGAGCTATGTAATTTTAGTTGTGCATTTTATATCTAGCTGGTGAGATTATCTTTGACACGAGCCTAGGCAGATGCATAACTGGGGCTGAAATTAAACAATAGTGATGATATTTGGAGCTCATCCAAAATGCTCTCTATTGTTTATGTAAGTGGCTCCAACATCATTATTTGATCCATAATTTCTCTTTTTTTATTACACATATGTTCTTGCATATAACAGCACACAACATCAACTCAGTGGGAGGTATTTTTCTTTATGATTTCAAAAGGAATTGTTTATTTTTGTCATGAGGATAATAGAAAGCAATGAAGCTTCCTGGAAATACTACACCACAATTCAAATGTCTAATTGATTTAGACAACTTAAGTAAAAAATATAGGGCCAATCTACATTTTTGTTCTAACAGCACAAATGTCTTACTTGAGTGTTTCCATTCTTATTCTGGGCTGAGAGATTCACTGTTTTAGTTATGAATGACTGGAATCTGGTTCATGTAGAATTATTACTAAACTGATAAGAGTTTAATTCTAATATTCTCATTTCTAAGGAATTTAGAATATAATTTATCCATGTAAGAGCCTATGAAAGCCAGTGATTGATAAACTAGAAAAGATTCAAAAACTCAGCTCCTAGAAATATATCAATCACATATCCTGCATTATGCTACTCAAATTCCATCATTTAAATCAAGGTATTAGAAAGCTATGTTTCATTTCCCTCCCAACTCTATAGTTATATAGGATTGATACATTTTCAAAAATTATTTGAATGGCATTTTAAATCTTCCTGTAATTATTATTTGTTGTATTTTGAGTACTTTATAATTATAATTTAAAATAATTACACATATAAGAATCTTTTTGCTTTATTCTCAGATGATTATTTAACATTTATAGTTACAGATTTAAACTTAATTTGTGAATGACAACTGTTTAAATATTTTTAATGTTCAAGGAAAAGTGTACATTTGCACCGTGGCCTGCTGTCCTTTACAATATTCAGAATGTGATACATGGTATTTCACTTATCTTGTTGCCAAAATAGGTTATTTGCTCCCAAATTTGGGTAGTTACTAACATGCACACACACACACACACAGTGTGCTGATTAATCCCCTGTGGAAAAAGGTAAACTTCAAAGCTGCTTACAAATCCGTTTTTTAAAAAATGACCATGAGAATCTACAAACTGGGACGGAAGTTATTGCAGAGTAGAAAGTTACATTAACCTTTGGACTTTGGGAAAGTACTCATCCCAACACTGAGAGCTGTTTATAAATACAATGCAAAATATTTGACTGTGCAGGTGTATCTTCATTTCTAGTATGATTCCTCCAGGCAGCAAAACAGGTGTTCTGCCTGCATGCTAATCAGGAAAAGGACATCTGAAATATGCATCTACACACTGACATCTGGGCAGAGATTGTCCGAACACCATTCTCAAGTGCAGGGTCTTAGAAAAGGGGCCTCTTTCACTTTCCTTAATACTAAGAGGCATATTTTGCATATGGAAAAACTCACATTCACCAACCATTGGGGACAGGTAGCAGCCAGAATACATATACACATTATCAAACTGGCTGAGTTTGAGATAGCTTGGTAAAAGTGTCCAGGTTTTCTGGAAGAGTAAAGTGTTCCCTGACAACAAGATTGAATCTCCAGGAAGGTAGAGGTCAGAGGTTTTAGAGAGGAAAGTAGAGAGATGGGTGATGTTTATGCAAAAGTTTCCTATTTTGGTGCCTTCATTTAGTTCTATTCACTTCTTAAATTTTAATTCTTTTTCATCTTCAGGGACAGCTCTACTCTTCTGAAGATGTGAACTGAATTTTAGTAGGTAGAATTTTCAGAATACAAAAATATGGTGTTTGGGTTAATTAGAATATTTCACAGAAAGATTATGCCTTCCATTATACTCATGACAAAAATAAAGGCAAATTCTTACAGGATTCATAAACTCAAGTCACATTTTCTAGATACATTGCTATAGGTGCTAGACAACTAAGCACAATAAACAAGGAAATAGCTTTTAAATATGAACAAATAGAAGATAATTTATAAAATGTATTCATAGCTCCAAAAATTTGTTCAGTTCTGAATTTTTACTTGGGCCCTACTTTAAATTAACACCATAATTTGTTTCAAAGATACACATTGCTATCTTTAAAAATAGGTGCTGTCAAAGCAAATGACCTCGGATTATTGTTTTGAGTGGGCATTTTGTGCATATTTAAGTTTTAAACTAAAAATTATCCACAGAAAGAAATAGCTGCACTCTTTAGTTCAGAAAATAAACTACACATTTTGACTATATATTAAATTCTCAGACTTTTATTCATTAACAAAGGAGGAAGCTCTGTTGGAAATACCACCAGGACCACTGCAGTCTCTTCTTTCCCAGAGGCTACAATTGTTCATCTTCTTCTTAAAGTCAACTCCAACTGGGCTTCTGTTAGATTCCTATTCTTCTGTCATTTCAGTGGCTGAGCAAAAGATTTAATGGACGGCCAAATCTACATTTTAACATTTGTTAGACTTATCCAAATCCATCACTGATTTTTTTTTTTTAATTCAAAGCCTGTTTGCCCTAGTTAACATTGGTGTTACCTCTATAATGAGCTTCCATTTTTTAAATTAGAAGATAATATGAGATTTTAAAGACAGGTCTCCCAAATTCCAGTTTTCTAACAGACCACTGTAACAGCATCAGTAACAACACCTTCTAGATGTTTCTGTTGCTGATCCAGTGGGTTCTTCTGTTCGAGTGATTGAGAAATAATCACCGACACACCAGACCAGACTGAAGATTAGCAAACCCAAGTTTATTTGCAAGAGAGACTCTTGAAAGCAGGAGGGGATCCAAGGGAGGACTGTTACTGTTGGGGATAGGTTTACTTTCATAATCCCTCATGGGGACTTTTTGTTCTGGTGTTTTTTCACTACCCTCATTGCCCCACTGTGCCACCCAGAGGTGTGAAGCCACCACAAGCTATTGTGTGTTTCTATCTGCCTCTTGTGGTTACCAGCTTCTGCCTGTTAGCTCAGGTGCTAGTTGCCTTTGCCTGTCAGCTTTTTGATCCTTCATTACAGAGATGCTAGGTTTCACATAAGGTAAACAGAAGCGTCTCATCACTGTCTCTCCCAGTACTCCCATCCCACATGACATTCCAGCACTACCATCTCTTGCAGTCTGCTACTTGAGGCCCAATGCAAATGACACCAATTCTATATTTTTCTCATAACCTTAGCTGGAAAGTAATTCAATTCATTCTATTTGAAACTTACGGTGAAAGAGAAAGAAAAGGGAGAGTGGAAAAGAGAAAGAGAACAAAAGTCATTGCTTAAGTTACTCTGTAATATCCAAAAGAGGCTATACATGGAGAGATTTTTTTTTTAAAGATTTATTTATTTATGCACACAAGCACTGGGGTACAGGCCAGAGGTGTGGGGTGGGGGGTGAGAGGATTCACCACAGACAGAGCGGGAACAGAACAGGCAGATAAACAGAAGTACACTGCTGAGGGGAGCAGCGGGCACAGCAGGAGAGGTGTGCTGCACCATGTGGGTCCCCTCCCTGGCCAGCAGCAGGGATCGAATTTGTGATGCAGTGGCTGTGGTTTGCTTCATAGTGCATTGCGTAAGCCACTGCGCCACCAGGGAGGCCCCATGTAGAGATTTTTTAAAAAGAACCTGGCCTATAGCAAATTGGAATTACAAATAGGCTTACTCGGTTGCTTTAAATCTTATTAGAACAAGGTAAATGAAAAATTTTATTTTATTAATTTCATCCTGAAATTTTCCTAATTCATCATTTGATTAAAATATGTAGAGACTTGCAGTGAATGGACTTTAGGCTGGAGTTACAACAAATCCTCCCTAAGGAAGGTTTTATGTGAACTTCTGTCTTGATTGTCTTTCCCATATATATATCTAGATTGCTTTGCAGTGACCAAATTTCATGGGTATGACCCAAGCAAATATCTTTAGATAGGTTTGTGGCAAGGAAGACCTTTCCTATCTCATTATCTTGCAAGGGGAAGAGAGTCACTTGTATTATTTGGCAATAGTTTAATTGGCATATGTTGAAAGTAGTTATTATCTGCAATACTGCAATACTGACTGGAGCTATTTTGCTTTAAATAACAGCAAAAGACACAACTGATATGATGGGACCTTGGATTTAACACAAAACTGCTTTTAACTTTTGTCTAAGGAACTAAAGTTAGAGCGCTAAAGTAATATTAAGTTCATTTGGGATTTGTTATAAGGTTCCTAAAATATATTTTGTAAATGAACAAGTTCTATAAAAGAAAACATATACATAGAAGAATACATATACATATAAACATATACTAAATATATATACACCCACTTATTTTATCATGTCAATTCACATAATTTGGAGAGAAAGAAATTAAAATAATCCTTTTCTCTAAAATCACCAATTTGTTTTTGGTTGAATAAACTCCCCCTCTCCACCCCATCTCCAAGCAGCTTTGCCTACCTTACATCAGCCTATTTAAGTTAAAAAAAAACAACAACACATAAGAAAAAGAGAAAAACAATAAACATTCCAGAAATCCTGCAAGTCTACATGATATAAGAAAATTTGTTTTGTTTGGAGCTTCAGAGAAGGAAAAAAGAATAAATTAAGAGTCTCAGAGAAAAAGAAAAATATCTCCGAGTAGTCCTGAATACTTCTCACAGAGAGCAGTGCTTATCGAGCAAGTGACCTTTATGAGATTATTGTTTATGATCACTGTGCGTGTGCCAAGAGTAGCAGGAAAGAATATTCCAATTTATTTCAAAGGTTACATATCAAAATTGAATATGCAGTACAACTACATTATCATATGGTATAAGTTTACATAAGAAGTTGGAGTTGAATCATATCATTGTTTCCCTTCAACTCAGCGTGTTTTTATTCCTCTTTTGTGAGACATATCCCTTCTAATTTCTGAAAGGGAATCTAGTACAGTGATACAAATAAAGGGGAAAAATGTTTTTCTTGTCATTTCAACTGAGAAACTTGGTTCAAGTGTGTAAGATTATGGAATTATTTCTTTGATATAGTCCATCTAAAAGTAAAAATTTAATTTCAATTTTCACATTTTTTAAACCAAGTAATCACTATCATCTAGCAAAGTGCTCATTATAATAGTTGAAATAACAATACAAAAAAGTCACATGGGGTGCAGCCTGAGAGAAGTCTGCTTGTAGGAGGGAAGGGAAATTGACCAACAGGGACATATTTTTTTCCCTGCCCATAAAAAGCTTTTAGGGAGAGGCAAGTGTGCATTTTGCTTTCTTCAATTTTCCTGTACGTGCAGCTTAATGTTTTAGTTCAATAAGTCGGTGCATCCTCAACTTCATCACATTGCACAGAGTGAAACATAAACCAAGTCTCCTCTCTTTCTTCCTTCTCAGTTGTCAAACTCAGTTGTCAGAGTAACGCCAGTACAGGGTTGCCCACAGCTAACCTCATTTCTTTCTTTAAATTTGTAACTTAGGAAAAAAAAAAAAACTCACTGCTTCACAAAGAAGCAATTCTTTAGATAGCACATCAATCTGCAAATATTTGCTTAATGTCTGTAGATCCTCAGTACATTTGGGTGTCAGAGTTCAATACTGAGACAATGACTTTATCCCAAGGGCAAGAAAAATAAATATAACAAACATTTTCTCATTTTCTTTTTATGTCCTGCCTCCTGAAACCTCCCCAGGAAATGCAGACATGGGAGAACAGCAGGGCATAGGGCTCCCTGGGAAGGACTATGTAGAGCCCTAGAATAGAAAACATTCTCCTCTCTTCTCCCCCTCCCCGGCAAACTGGGATTTTTAAATCGGCTCTATGATTAAATTACAAATACATTTCAAACCGGTAGCACAGAAGAGTCCAACACACCATCTTCTGGAATCAGAGCCCCTTTAAATAAGAGAATCTGAATAGCTCCTGCAGCTTTTGAAATGCCCTCTGATCTCCACCGCCTCTAATGTCTGCTTTCACGTGTACTTCCGTGGGTTCCCGCGGTAACTGACATTGCGGCTTCCTGGGACTTCAAAGCCAAACCTTTTCGCTTTGTCTGCTGCAAGAGAATTTAAAGAACGACAACAATGAAGTAGGCATAAAGCCGGAAACTGGATCTTGAGGTAAACAAGCCTGAAAGACTTTACACAAATAGAAAGTTGCATCAGCACACAAGGAAACCAACACAAACTTCAAAGATCCTCTTACATGAAACTTGTAAGTTTCCCGGACCTGTCATTCAACTTTCCGACTGACCCTGATCTTGTAAGAGACGACTTTTTTTTAGAATGCTTGCTTCTTCAATAACAGAAAAGAATGAGTGATTCCACTCTTACCAGACAACAGATAGCATGTTCTGTCATTAAGGATCCATCCGTTTGTTTTCTTCATTCATTCACCTACTCACTACTTTTCAAGTACTCATTTTGCCAGATACAAGGTTCTGGGGCTGTCACACATTTTGTCTCACTTGAAGATATTTTATTTGCATTTATCAGAGAAATTAGCAAGTCCCAAATCACAGCTAATAGGCGAGGGCTAATTGTAGACCAGGACTCTTGACGCAGGATATCAACCCCACTGCAAAAACTCCAGAAGAAAATAAACATTTGTAACAAACCTGCTGTAGTATCCAGTGGTAATATCCACTGGTAGGGAAGTCTGAGAGTTTGTAGAGTGTCTTCTGGAGCAGCATTTGAAGGCTAGCTAGATTATCAATGGTTCCATAGTTGGACAAAATTAAAAGGACTTTACATCTGTGTGTGGAGCAGCATTGAAATAAGAGTATGGATAGAGGTCTGAGCGCAACATGAAATAGGTGTTGAGAGTGAGGAAAATATAGTTAGAAGAAGGACAGTGAGTTGGGATCAGATAATGGAGGTCCTCAAAAATCACACTTGAGATGTGTGCTGTCAGCACAAGGCACCATGAAATTTCTCTGAGCCGAGACAGGTGCCACCAGATTGTGTTTTGGGATGATTTTGTGGCACCAGTTTTAAACTAGAGAAAGGAAGGCACTAGAGGCAAAAAAAAATACTGTGCTTCGAAGGCCACTGAAATAGTCCAGGCTGGAAGCAAAAAGTGAATCCAACCTTAAGTAAGGGACACCTAAGAAGAAGGTGCACACCAATGATTTGCCACAAGGGTATTATCCTCTGAAATTAATCCTGTCTGCCTGATGATAAATTCAGTGTAGGTAAGCTAACTGAACTTATGTATGGTAAACAGCAACTAGCTTAAAGAAACTCCCAGTCATCTGTAGCCTCTGCAGCACATGTTCCATCCCTGGCCAAGGAGGGGACCCACATGGCACAGCAGACCTCTCCTGCCTCACCCGCTGCTCCCCTCAGCAGTGTATTTCAGTCCATTTGCCTGTTCTGTTCCCCACTCTGTCTCTAGTGAATCCTCTCACGCCCCATGCCTCTGGCATGTCTCTTGTATGCGCAAATAAATAAAATCTTTAAAAAAATAAAATGAAACCAAGGATGCTTTTCTCGCAACACTCTAGCAGGAAACGCTGTCCCTTCTGCTGAATCCTTTATGGATCTAGTCAGCTCCTTTTTGGTTTAAACATACATAGTATCTATTTCCTAGCATGCTCAGAGAGCTCCTGCTAATGTTGCTTCTTCTGCCCTCCCCACTTCACTGGCTCCCTAGTCTCTGTAGTCCCCACATGCCTTAACATAGCTACTGCCTTCACTGCTCTCCTTGCAACTTCTTTCCACACATCCTGGCACCCGCAAGCAGTACTGTATAGCCTACGCTGGCTCTAATAGCACCACCTCAGTTCAAGTGAAGAAGTAAATTGGAACTGACACTATCCACTTAAGAGTTTCAGGTATTTGTTTCTGGACTCTTTCAGAGCGTTCACTGGGTAGATTCCAATAAAATATATTGTGGGGTTTTGTTGGTTTTTTTGGTGGGGGTGAGGCAGGAGGTTTATCAACAGCCGTTTCCTCAAAGAATTTTTTTAGAGCCTTAGCAACAGCTCTCCTTAATATTTTCAGCATCTCTGTGATGAAGGAGGCACACAGTAACTATTAACAACCCCATTTTACAGAAATGAATCAAAAAGCTGGAATAGGTTTGGTGACTGCACAGTCACAGTGTGAATGAGTCCTTACCAGATATCAGTACAAGCACTTTTGTGCTTCTCAAGATGTATCCTGGTTTTTCATGTTTCCCTGGGGAAAATTTAGTTTAAAACTGAGATTTGAACCCTGGTGTCCTGTCTCCTATTCGCAGAAATAGATCAGTGATTTTTATGCCACTGCCTAGGGGAATGCAAGGTCCACTGTGGTGCTTTCAGGTTTGGGGCAAGTAATGAAATATTTTCTGCTGGGCAATGAAGACTTAAACTGCCAGGGAAGTCTGGCTTTATCTGTTTTCATATATGGACGTTCTGTGTGAGAATTCGTTTTTTTAAGGTTTGAAGCTACTGTATCAGGTCACACTGTTTTCCAAAATAAGTTAAGGTGGATACTTAGAAATTGGCCCTTCAGTAATGTTACCTAACTAGAAGTAGAAACAGTTAAATATTCAACTAATTGTATACAAAAAATAATTTCACATTAAGAGAAGTACAACCCTTATACTATGAAATAATTTGAGATCAAAGTCTTTTATTTTTTTTAACTTTTGATTTATATTGACCAAATGAGCATGAAAAGGAGTTTCAATGCATAGAATTTATTAATATTTTGTGTAGGGGTTCATCACCTTATGATTTAATATAATACTAAGAACCCCAAAAAAATGACACTACTTCCAACTCAGTCTTTCCTTGGATCTGACTAAAGATCATCAAATATTCTCCTAATATCTGGAGATTGAAGACCTATTTCTGTGGATTCTTAGAAGAAGTTTTAGTCAGTTCCTGCATTCTGAGATCACCTTTGATAACTGCTATAAACTTGTCAACTCGTGGCAGTAAAAATCATGCCCAGAGACTCTCATATATGTTTGTATGTATGTATATATGTGTGTATATGTGTATTGTGTGTATGTGTGTGTGTATATATATATATATATGTCCATAAAGTCTACATTTTCTAATCTTCACAGAAACCACCACCCCCACCTTCTTGTCAGAAACTTCTCAGCCTCCTCTTTCCTCCGGAGTGGCCCATTTCATCTAGCTAATGCGCTCCTCATCTTCAGGCCCTGGCTCATGTGTTTCCTGCTACCAAAACCTAAGGCATTGGCTGTTTCTGTTTGCCCCACAATATTGACTCATGGTTCCTCTCCACTCTGCTCCATGACCCTAGAGGCCATCAGTGAACTCCCTTCCCCTTTGCCTTCCACTTGGGTACTTCCAGTAGAAGCACAGGTAGGTCAGAAAAACCTGGGAAAATGGAGTGGGGTTTTATCTCCTAAGCTGTCTCCCTGGACTTCTTTGGACTAGCTGCATCCATCAACTGAAGACCACAGTTCCCATTGAACAGCTTTGTTTTGTTTTGTTTTGTTTTTTCTAAACAGCTCATTCTGTTTCAAGATCCAGGGATTTCTTTCATCCTTGCTCTGCATGCCTAGAAGTATAGTGACCTCTAACATACTGCGCTATCTTAGTTCCTTATACTTGCCCTTTTTTTTGGGTCACTTTGAAAACCTTTTTTCTACATCACCCAAGTTAAGGATCCCAGTTACTTGCTAGAACCCTAACTAGTTGGGACATTTGTCTGACCTCATGCCCTGCATCAGAATGGCCCTGTTGCTCTTGTACCTCCACTACAGCGGGTGGATGTATGCCACTTAGAGTGTTACAGTGATCTGTTTATAAGTCTATTTCCCTTCCCAGAGCTTTAAAGCACTCTTGATCCTTGCAGTGTCTGGCACATTGTAGGGACTCTAAGTCTGTGAAAACATTTTCAGCCACTGCTTATTTTATCAGCCTTCTAACATGCTAGCAAGGCTTTAAAGGAGCAGAACTTCCTAACACAACTATGTCTAAATGCGCATGTCATTTCCATTCTGAAGCTCAGAAGAAAGAATATAGCGAGAAGCTTAACAGTGTCTGTATCCCTCATTCCTAGAGTGAATTTTTCCAGGAAGGAATTTTCCCCCCACCCCAGTGCTTATCAAGTGCCTAACATAGTATAGGCACTCAATATGTATCTGTTGAATAAATGAAAGGTTCTCTGTTTTCTTTCTAGTATTTTCCTTATAGTGAGGAAAGAAACAAATATAGTGTGCCTGTCGTTTCCTCGCTTTTACCAATTGTTATTTTTCTTTATATCCTAATTTGGAGAATATTACATGCTCACTGTTGATTCCCAAGTTTCAAAAGTTAGATAAAAGAAATCCAGTAAGAAGAGTCAAATTAGATCATCATGGTCAATGAAAGATTTGCTTTTGTAAATTTATTTTTTTTATTCATATAAGAACTGGGGTACAGGCCAGAGGTATGGGGGGTGAGAGGAGTCACCAGAGACAGAGCAGGGAGCAGAACAGGCAGACTGACTGAGATACACTGCTGAGGGCATCAGCGGGCGAGGCAGCGAGACAGGAGAGGTCTGCTGCGCCATGTGGATCACCTCTCTGGCCGGCAGCAGGGATCAAACTCATGCTGCAGTGGCTGTGGTTTGCTTCATAGTGCATTGCTTAACTCACTGCGCCACCAGGGGAGGGCCTGATTTGCTTTTTTTAAAATAATAAAATCAGTCACCTTTTTCCTTACTATTAACTCCCTACATTTTTTCATTGTTCGTGAGAAATTGGAAATAAAAATTTATTTAATTTTAGAGAGAAGTCCATCCAGTCTTTCATGTTAAAAATATTCTATACTATCTGGACACAACGACGCTGACTCTACCATTCTAGTGATTGTATTTCAACAAACTAATGATGGGAATACACCTTGAAGGTACCTGTAGGGTGAATCCCTGTAGTTGCTAAAGGCTTTTTGTCTTACATGGATAGAAAACCTTAGTTGTCCACGTCAAAGAAGAAAATGTTCACATTAACATTCTAATCCCTTTGGATTAGAAAATAAACCATAGGGTTTCACTACTCAAGATTTCTAAGACTATCACAAAGATTCATTTCTAACTTAGTCTTTTAAACATGACTCATCCCCAAAATATGCAAAGCTATGAAAATGACTGATATCCTTACATATGTAAGGATATATTAAATATATATTCACATACTTTATATTGAGGGTTAGATTTCTATGAATCCTCATATTAGTAGCATCTCCAGTCTCCAAAAGTGACTAGGTCTCACATGTTAAATGAGTGCTTTAGTATGTGTCTAAATTATATACCCAGGAGACACGAAAAATCTTTGTATATATATGAATATGTTTGCTTTGAGAAATCAAAATCTCCAGAGCAAGTAAGGAACAGGTAGCTGTATCAAGTTCCCTCATGATTTGGCCCTTCTGATAGCGTTTGACCTTATCATTCTTTTTTGCTAGTTTAGAAAAAAGCAATTTATATTCCTATATATCTTCTGCAGATAATGAGACTAGGCTTCCTATAAAATTCTGAATTTATGATGGAGCAACTAAGCTCCTTCTATTTCCTGGACAACATCTCACCCCTGGGTCCAGAAATTCTGTCACCTGGAATAAAGAATAATTATCAAGCTTTTAAGGGAACCTAATCAGAAAATCATATGCAGCTGGGAACAGACCCACATCTTTTAGGATTTCCTGACTGCCCTTATCATTGCAAAGACTGAACATTTGTTCTGCCTTGCGGTCTTCTAGATAAGTGAAAATTTTATTCAGAAAAATAAATTATCATAGATTGTAGGTAGTATTAGAAGAAAAGGATACAGTAGACTGAATTAGAAATGTTGGTGAAGGCTGGGGCAGGGGTGTGGATTACTGGAGTTGTAGGGAACAAATCTAATATGTAGCAAACATTGATTCTTAGCCTTTCTGTCTCTGGCAATGTTATGAACAGTGAATTAAGAAGAAATGATGAACTCTTCATGCCAATGGTGCAGTCATCACCTGGTGATTCTCATATGAATCTCAAATAAGAGGAAAAGTAAGACTGGGCATCAATGCAAGAATCTTAGAGGTGGAGGAAGTCTTGGTGAAAATACTCATCACATTTCTAGGCCTTGAAGCTAAGCTAGTGAACACCTTTAAGACCTAAGCATCAAGATAGATTTGGGTTGGGGAAGGAGAAGACTGCCCAGTTTTTTAAACAACTACAGAATTCATGTTGCCATTTGTTAAATATGTTGCAGTAATTCAGTGTTAAGAAATTTACATTTCAAACACTCTTATGCATGCAAAGTGAGGTATATCTGAGATCTCAGAGGTGACATTGCACTATGATTTGGGGTAAGTTGATAGCCTCTATTAATCCAATTGAACATCTAAGCTATAACATACATTTATTTTCCATCACATATAGTCACCCAACTAACAAATAGCTGACAATTAGCAAGGTACTATGATGTGTGCGGTGATATTCCCTAACATTTTTCAAAAATCGATCCCTCAACTTCACCTTCATACATATTAAATCTGTACATAGGTTTAGGATTAGATATGCCTTCTCCCTGTGTAAATTTGCTAACAGATGGTAATAGTGGTAAAGATAATCTGAAGATTATTTTGTTGGACTGGAAAACACAGGTTTTACAGTCTTTAGATGAACCAACATTTTGAGTTAAATAACCACTTGATTAAAAAACAACTTGATAACTTAATCCTATAGGAAAACACATTCTGAGTACTGGAGTAAAATTTCCAAACACCACTTATCAGGATGAGATTGTAGGGATGTGGAAATTAGAGTTGTACTTGCTCATCTATAAAATGTTGGGAAAGAAGGTGGTCTAATGGAAGTGGGAAATGCTTTAGAAATGCAACAGGTTTTATCAGTTAGAAGCCAACAATCTCAAGGACTTAATACTTGAAATGTGTGTGCCTCAGTTTTCTCCACTAGAAAAAGTAAATGCACATAAAGCCTCTTTATAGGGCTTTTGTGAGAATGAGATGAAAGCGTGTACAGAAAGTGCCTCATGCCCAACACTCAAGAAATGGTAATTCCCTTCTAATATTACTCCGTTTTCATTCTCAGCTTTGCTTGTGACACTTTCTAGTTTCCTCCACACCTGTCTTCACACCTTGCTTTATGGCCCACTGTTAAATTAGATTCTTTCCTAGCACCTACCCACCTTCCCTCTTAAAGGTTCTTTTTTTTTTTTTTAGGAAGCTTTCATAAGTAAGCATTATCTGCACACTTAACTATATGTTAAAAACTTGTCTTGTACATCAAAATTATTGTGCTCTTCACTCTTCATTAAAAACCTATTTAGGGGCCTCCCTGGTAGCACAAGGGGTTGAGCGCCCCACTGTGGAGCTACCACAGTCACTGTAGTGCGAGTTTGATCCCCAGCCAGGGAGGGGACCCACATGGCACTGCAGACCTCTCCTGCCTTGCCCCACTGCTCTCCTCAGCAGTGTCTTTCAGTTCATCTGCCCTGTCGTGCTCCCCACTCTGTCTCTGGTGAATCCTCTCACACACACCCCACCCCCTGCTCCTATGCCTCTGGCCTGTACCCCAGTTCTTGTATGCATAAATAAATAAAATCTTAGAAAAACAACAACGATGCACAATTGTATACTGAGAAATCTAAGGTTCAGGTAGATTATATAATATGCCCAGAGTGAAAAAGCTGACATATCTACAGTATTATGGTTTTCAGTTTAGTCTGAGAGGATATTCTGTGTGTGCGTGTGTGTGTGTGTAAGCAGATAAAAAAAAAACAGAAAAGTGAAAAAATACAAACACAGATAAGTTAATTGTACATAAATTTCTACCGTACCCCACTATCCAGAGGGATTTACCTAGGTGTTTACGCATGATGCATGTCTTTGAAAAGAAATTCATGTATTTAAGTATATGGATTCCTTTACTACTCTTTTCTACACTTGATCATTGATGTAATGGGGTAACCTCATAGTTTTGTTTGAGTCACGTTGACAAAACTAATGTAGTGAAAACTTGGCACTAGGGCTGCCTGGCCTCTTCTTTGGGTGCAGGATGTGGGGGTGTCGTAGGCTTCTCCCTCATCTCAGGGCATCTCACACTCTGCACTCTGCCTCGAGCATGCTTGGCTGAGGGGAAAAAAAGCAAGGTGACACATCTGTCACTTCTTTCTGAGACATGCCACATGCTATAAAACACTTCTCTCCCCACTAGCACTTTGAGTAATTTCTTTTTAGTCCTGGCTCCTCCTCCGAGATTTCCAGGTAAACAGCCTGAGTTTAGTGTATGTAATAGGTAGTGAGGAAGTATGAATCTTTTCTTCAACATTCTCTTTAAATTGAAGCCACAGCAAATACGTTTGTTGACTGTGATTTGGAGCATCAGTATAAGAATAAGTCATATCGAAAGAATCCCGGTATCAGGGGAAATCTTAATCATCTATATGATCTTGCAAAGTAGTAGATTTCAAGGGGAAATAGGTCTATGGTCAGGATGTGAATACAATTCCAGGTCATCATAGTTTCCTTCCACAGCTCTGTCTACACAAATGCATCGGCGTTATGTCTGTTTTGCCCTGCTTTTTCTGAAGCTAAAGTTTCCTATCTTGGCAAGCAGGTGGCACAGAGGTTGCTGGCTAAAAATGTGTGACTCTTCCCTATTTGGGCACTGGATTCCAGTGGCTCCCAATCCAGAATCAAGGAGAAAAGAATAAGAGAAGTGAAAAGACAAAAAGAGGGATAGAGTGAGGATAAGAGGAGGACAGTGAGACCTTAAAAAAAAAAAAAGGCTACTGACAAAATACTAAGAAACTGGTATTATCACTTCAGTTATTGTCCTTTGATTTCAAATAGTACAATTTAAAATTCATAATGAACTCTGTTTCAACTGAAATATACAAATTTTTGAAAGATCTTTCTATTACAAAAATAGGAATGCTATGAAATAGATGTTTCTTTTTTTCCTACATTTTAACCTTTGAGGGTAACTTTACTCTAAATTACATGAAGTTGTAGTTATCAGCCACATCCAATTAAAAATGCTAAGCCAGTTTCATCTTGAAAGCCCAACACTGACAATATCTAAATATATATGTATTATATTATTGTTGAAGCTATGGCCTCTGATTATTGTGCTTATACAACAGTGTCATCTAGTGGACATTGGTCAGGTAAGTTGTAGCCAAGATTCCTGAAGGAATTTAAAATGAGCTAATATTAAACGAAAAGATGCTTTGTCTTTTTCAATCTCCTAAAACTAAAGCAATTTATGTAATGATTTGTCATCCATTTTAGTTCATTTTTTTTCCAGAAGAGGAAAGGAATCAAAACATTTTTATGCTGAAAGAAAGAAAAATAATTTTAAGGTATTTTTTTCTTTATTAAGATAGCAAACAATAACAAAAGAAAATAACAGAATTACTATTAAAAAGTATACATACAGTAATTAGAACAAAGTTGAAGTGGAAATATTCTAAGCCAGATTCCAGTCTTTAAATCTGAATGATTTAAAGGGGCTGTGTCATCTATAACAAACAAAGGCTGAATGTGGGAATTCTGTTGTCTTATTTCCCAAGCTTTATCATTTTCTAGTACCGTTTTTGTACATTTATATGAGAAATATCTTCTAAAACAGAATTTTTCAAAAACCCATCTTTTTATTTAAAAAAAAAAAGCATGTCACTCATTTTGAGTATTTGTTCTGTCAAAGGCCACTTAACATTAGCCTTAATTTTTTCCACAAATATTCAAATGCCAGAGACAAATAACGGACACTGGACATATTCTATAATTTTGTTAATTCTCTGCATTTTTTTATGGAAATACTGCATGTGTTAAAATAGATCCAAAGTTAGGCTTTTCAGATTTCATCATAACAGATAGTATTTTTTTTTTCCTTCGGACCACAGTAAAATCTCTAGTGAATTTGTGTTAGTTAAGTAGCCAGAAACACATACATGCGAATAACCTTGCACTTGTGTTTTAAAACCACTCAAAGATGGGAGCATATTTTAAAGCTTTTTCTTTTAGAGGAAGGGGAGGGGGGAGCTATTGATAGCTATAAAGTTTCTATTGTTCAAGTACCACATCCTAGTTTCATATTCCAGTTTTATGTTTTATGCCATTTTGATACCTTTGATATTGTATTATTTGATCTGAAAATGTGAAAGTTATACTGTGAAAAATAGATGCTGTTAAATTTATTTTTCTTAAAATGGACACAATGTATTTTTCCCACTTATTTACAATGTTGAAAGTGTTGCTAGTATGAAATACCTAATATAATATAGTAAAATAAGACCTAAAGAAGTGTAAAACAATACTCTATTTCTATACTATATTAAAGGTATTTGCTGGAATGTTTCTTCACATTATTAAGGAAATAATTTGGATTTTAAGATAGTTTGCCAGAGCCTCCCTGGTGGCACAGGGGTTAAATCATAGCGCTATCCAGCTATTGCCAGTCACTGCAGCATGAGTTCAATCCCTGGGCAGGGCTAACCCCCATGGCACAGCAGACCTCTCCTGTCTCACCAGCTGCTTCCTTCAGCAGTGTATTTCAGTAGATCTCCCTGTTCTGCTTCCCACTCTGTCTCTGGTGGTTTTTCTCACCTTCACACCTCTGGTCTAGACCCCGATTTCTGTATGCATAAATAAAATAAATCTTTAAAGAAAAAAAGATAAATTTTCCAATTTGAAGCAATATAAAAGTTTAACCACTTTGACCATCTATTTAAAACAGAATATTATTTCCCCTCAGTAAATGGGAAGTACTCAACTTTTGCAAAATACTATGTGCCTTTGCCCTTCTCATGTCTGATATAAGTTAGGTAAAAATTCTCTCTGCTTTGTAGATGTCATTTTTATTGAATATCATTACACAATTAAGAGGTTTTGGCGTCTCACAATATAACATAAATACACACACTATATATTTGTACACATATATATTGATTTGATTGGTTTATAATTCACATGTAAAATTCACTAATTCTCTGTAGTGTAAGACCTGTCCTAAGGAGAAATGTCATACTTTAAAACATTTACAGAGTATATTTATTTGAAATGCTGTGTTTTTAAATAGCCATATTTGCAAGTTAGGGTAGTTTTAATGTTCAAATGATTTGAGCCTTTTAGAGAGAAAAGAAAATCTAGAATTTTGATGTCACCAGAACATATATTCTTTGTAAATATGCACCATTTTTCATATCGCAGAATAAGTGAGCCCTTTCACTACTTCAAAATTAAATTTGCAAGTCATAGAATTGAACTGGTAGCTGATAGGCAAGGTTTGGTATTTTCAGCTGAATCTTATCATATCCATCAATATTTATTGAGCATCTACCAAAGATCATGAGAGGCACTGTTGGTCGGATAGAAGATGGGATAAATGTTCTGTGACCTTCCCAAACTTTACAATTCAACTGAAGAGATAAAACATACATAAGTGAAAAATTAAATGGCAATGCAAGATTTAAATAACAGTTCAACCTGATAATAGACATGTCACAGAGAGGTTTGTGCTCATTTATCATATGAATAGTACAGGAACTGAGAGTCCTTTACCTATAAAAGGAGGATAAATTGTGATAAAACCCTGAGGAACATTTTCCAGATAAATGTCTTCGTAGGACAGATGTACAATTAAGAGAAATCAAATGATACCTGGTACTTCAACATCAAGGCTCCCTTTAGTTTTCCATGGGTATTTTAGTAATAATTAGACGTTAACATTAAAGACGCAAACCTTTTCATGTAGCTGAATGGACTTTACCTGATTTCTACCAAAATATCAGCTTTCTTGAGAAACATGCTTTCCATTTCTGTCCCTTTGTAAATACTACTCAGCACAATCTGTTGGTTTACACTCAAAAAAGACAAATTATGTTCCTGACACGTTAACAAGACAGTGCTACTAAGGAACGAGAAATCCAATGAACTAGGAAGCAGTCATTATGACCTATTTCTGAGTCATAGGTTCCTTGGAAAATCAGATCAGTACCATGAACAGTTTTTTGAAAAAGGTGACATCCTTGTAAAATATATTCACAATACTTGTTTCCTGGTACTATTTTATTCCTGAAATATTCATAACTAGCAGTCCTATCTTCTACTACATTTTAAAGTGAACAACTGTGTCTTTCTTTGCCAATTATCTAATAGATATAGAGGTTTTCATATTTCTAGTAATTTATCTGTTCTATGCTTTGATCATCTCATAATTGCATTATTTAAAATAGTGAGGTAATATTTTATTTAAAAGTTGGCTTTCTTGGTTGAAGATAAGGTTTATAATCAAAGGTCACTCTACACTGGACTTAGCTTTTTTGATTCTGTAAGACAGATTTGATTTTATAAATTAATTTTCCAAGTGTAATTTCTGACATCTAACTTATACTTCCAATTAAGGGTCCACTTTTTCCTACAACAAAAGTTACTCCACTCTTTACCACAAACTTCTGTATTAGGTAGATACAGTAAAATTTAAAAATAGATAATATGCATTCTTGGGTAGGAATAAAGAAATGAAAAAAATCATCACTTCAACTCTGTTCCTATTTTTCTAAAGCATATTTTGAATTTAAAATGGTGGTAGCTAAAATTGTGAGAGGACAGATTGTAGAACATTCAACGAAACTCACAAGTGGTTTTTGGGAAAGGCAGTCACTCATACAGATTTCCAATTCATTCATTCCTTTACTCATTAATTCAGTATCTAAGTATCAGATAGTACAATGTGCTTCATGATGGCAATATATTTATCTTGAAGGGGTCAAAGACCAGTGGGGAACACATTTAATAGGTACAACTATGTAAACTCACAGTGCTACCCTTTGTGCAGTGGCTGGGGGAGAGAGGGTACACCAGGGAATCTCTCACCTCACCCTCTGCCTCTGGGATTACCTCCAACTTGACAGAACCTGTTTTCAGAATGTTACTATGAGTCCAGAAGGCTCCATACACTGATCATTCACCATACTTGAAGTCAGAATCTAATAATTCATTGCTTCTCTTTTAAAAAATAACAGTTTGAGTTTCACTTCTAGTTGTAGAAATTTTACTTAATGTCTAAAATTAGAAAAATCTACAAGAGCTTAAGAACAAAATCCATCTGGATGTGGTCTCATAACCCAAAAGAAGAATCACTAGTTATATTTTGCTCTACCTCTTTTATCCATCCTACAAGTATGTACATTCATTTCTCTAAAAGTACATAAATATATAGGTTTTTTTTTTTTTTACATAATTGAGATTGTACTGAGAAGTCAGATCCTTTCCACACATCGTTCACATGAATCTAAGAACTACTGTCCATGGGAGTTTGGACTTGCAGATAGTAATCTTCCTTAAGGCAAATCCTAGGCCAGATTATCCAAGAAGGCTTAGAGGAAACACTTTTCCTCATATGCTGAAGGAACATCCATATCCGGGGCCCATGAAAGAAGAGAATTGTTCATTTTGTGTCATTATGTTAATATTATCATGTTATGTTTCTTGAGAGCTTGAGCGCAACTGCATATTTTGCTCTAGGGAGGCTTGTCTAAAGTACATAATCCCCATTCCAACCAGACTGCTTCTCCTTCATATCTCAGGAATGAATCTTTTGCATTTTAGATTTGATTCAGAATGTTGCTTTTCTGAAACCAAAATAAATACACAGTTACAGCAAGTTCTACTGTTCTTGGCATGTCATGCAACAATAGCATAACCTCTGTGCATCCAAATTTATGTAGAAGGAGTTAGTCTCGAAATTTAGTTGGACATTCTTGAGAAGTGAATTTTTCTTAGGTTAATGTTTGGGGGTGGGGAAAACAGATAAACAAATAGTTTCCTGGACAGATTCCAAAGAAAGGCCCAGAATGATATACAACAGAAGTAAGTTGCCTGCCTGAAACAGAAAAGATTGCCTACTGAGACTCAGCCTGAAATAAAAGGCTCAGGGTGATGAGTCCCAGGAGTTCAAGAAATAAAACCAGTGCTATAGCAAACAACTCTCTAATAGAGTGAGGACCAGTCTGCTTCCAAGAAAAATTATTTGACAAAGGACATTACTTTTTTATCAAAGCATAAAGAAGTTGCTTCTGAAAAATAACATATCATTTTCACCAGCTCACACTCCTGGTCCCCAAAGACTGTTTACCCTCTCAGAGACCACTGCTGACCTACATTGCCTGTCTCTGCAGCCTAGAAGCCCCAGGCAATCTGTAACCTACAGAAATTGCTCCATGGAAAGACTCTCACTTCTTGTGTGTGACTCATCCATATACAAGAGTAGTTTTACAACTCAGGCCCCTGGAACACATTTCTAGCCACCGATTGCTACCACAGTTATTAATAGCTCTCTCTCAAGAGTGGTGTAATGGAGGTTATGCCATCCTGACTACTAGTCAACCTTTCTCCTCCATCTAATGTGATCTAAGAGGCTTCCATCAGAGGAAGGTATGAAGACCTGCTTGTAGCCATGAGATAAATTTGCCAAAATAGTGGAGATATAAATAGCTTTGTTTCTGCCCACCTGAACAAAATTTATTATTAAAATCATACCTTTTTCTGTATCAAAATAGCAACACCATACACTGTATAAAACCAGGTAAGAGCTTTTCTTACTAAGACCCTGCCATCACTCAGAACCCCTTTCTTATGTACTACTGTGTCCATAACATTTGCTTATGTGTTACCTCCTGTATCAGATACACTTCTGTAATAACAAAATTATTTCTTTTCCATCTTTGTAACTCCAGGGTTTAGTGTTGGTTAGTCACAGTATATGTATTATATAAGCAACAAGTACTTTCAATGTAGTAAACCCATATTTACACATCAGATCTATGCTTGAACATCTCAATGGCCTTTCTAGATTTAGGCGAATCACAACTGTTTTTGTAATAAATCATATCTCTGAAAAACTTAAGAGTAGTGGCAACTCCAGTTCATATTCCTGATCTCTTCTGTGGATATTCACATATATCCACAGAATACCATAGAAGCAGAAATAGAAGATATTGTATATTCTACTACTCCCTCCATAGTGGTCTTTTTCATATTATTACATAATAATCATAATCATATTATGATTACATATCATATTACATAATCATATTATTACATAATAATATTGTGTTGAGTCTTGTTGACTTTCTTACAGGAAAAGTCACAACCTCAAAAGCCTACAAGGGCCAGGAAATTTACATTATGTGTGTTACTTTTTGTAACCCACAGAAATTTCTCCATGGAAAGATTCTTACCTCTAGTTCTAATGACACATTTAATATACATATATATAATGTACATGTATGCATGTATGCATGTATAACATTATATATGTATATGCATGTACACACACAACAAAAAGAAGAACAAAACTTTATGGTACAAAACCATCAACAATTGACACCCAACTTCAGTAAGGGGGAAAGTGTAGGGTTGGAAATCTGGAAGACAAGGAAGTACATGCCGTTGCTAAAGTAGAAAATTTCTACTAGCTCCAACCTATTTGTTGTCAAATGGAAATAACAACTCTTTATTCACAAGATATTTGGATTTTTTTAAAGATTCAGATTTCATGTGAAATCTCTCAATGTTTAAATGTGGTCATCAAAAAATTTTAAAACCTTATCGAGTAGGTCAAATTAAATGTGCCTGAAGATCATGTCAGCCCTCAGACCAATAGTTCATAATCTGTCTTATAAATATCCTTATGCTCACACCTAAATAAGTGGATGCCTACTTAATGTGTTGACTATGTTCCATCAGTAACTGACAATTCTTCTGTGACAAACTGGTGTCTTTGAAGTCTTTCATGTTTAGAGTTTTTGGTAAGAATGCAGTAATAATTATTGTTGAGTTAAACTGGAAAATAGAGTCTTTTAAGACATAAGATTCTCTAATACTTCAACCTTCACTCTTACTTGATTATGTTTTGTAGCTTGGAAAAGATGCTTTCAAAGTAATGTGAAAATGAAAATATTCCTGTTTATTAGTAAATTGCTTTGGAATCCCCATCAAATTTGGGCACTTAGTTCTGTTCTGCTCTGTTCTGTTCTGTTTGGTTCTGTTTAATAGCACAATGATTAAGACTTTCATTCTGGGTTCAATTTTGAGATTTCCTTCTTTCTAGATGATTGACCTTTTCCCAAGTTTTCTGCCCAAGTTTCCCTTTCTTCATGTGCAGGTGGAAATGATAATTGTGTCTGTCTCCCAGGATTGTTTGTGAAGAGGTTAAGTCATATTAATCAGGGAAAAAATGCTTAACACAATGCCTGCAGTGAGGTTCTGATTGACACTGTTGTCATAAAAGGTTGAATTGATTATGCCTCTGAAAGGAAGGACTATCTGGAAAGACATGCCATTAGGTGATTTAATGACTCTTCTGTCTCCATCAGAAATGTTCAAATGTGGGGTTCATTCACTCTTATGCATAGATTTAAACCACACTTTAATAAATCAAACATCTGCTAAATTAAATAATGCAATACTACAAAGCCGATCATCATTCTGTCAGGAGTCAGGACCCTACCACAGTTCAGCATAAGCATCTCTCTTTACCTTGTAATTTTGCTCATGACACAGACTTTGCCAAATTTCCACTTTAGTCAAAAGAAATACACCCCAGGATTTCAAAGAAATCTCAGAATGACACTTCATCAGCCAGCCCTCTGACTATATTAGGGTGGCATTACAATATAGCGACACGTTCTCTCTTTTACAGAAAGAAAGATGAGAAAGTTCCATCTCCTTGGCTTCACATTTGTCTTCACAGCCACCACATCTTTTCATACGATTCTTTATAGAATGTAATGTCAGAGTGAAGCCAACAGAGATAAGTTCCAACGAATGGAATTGCCATAGCAACACCCTACATTTCTTATCAAGTTTGGTCTTGTGTGGATCATCACATTAAAGCTTGTTTTTCAGCTTGGTGAAAGCCATGGCTGTAATCTTCAGTGTGAAAATCTCTTTGGCCTATCCAGGAGTCAAAAATAGAAGAGAATAATTTGAATTATTTTATGAACATAAAAATCTGGAATTGCAGTTCCTCCACAAATGGTATTAACTCATAGAACTCTGGCATTTGGGACCACTTGAATTTCCCCCTACACTTTCAAATTGGATTCAGTACTTGTCATCGTGACTTATTGTTTGTTGAGTGCTGACCAAGTACTCAGTTCGCCACTTCCTTGATTCTGAGCAAAACAAAAGGTACAGCACTCATCTCCTTCAAGGAGACAAAAAAAAAAAAAAGAAGAAACATAACATTCAATATGAATCTGTGTGTGTAGAGATAGAGTCAAAATCTATTGTTTTAGTTGTTTTGGATAGCTAGAAAATAGATTTCTTAGATTTCTTCTGACCTATAAAACTTTATATTTAATAGTTTTGCATTGGGGAGCTTTGTTTTATGCTGAATTAATTGTCTTTTAAAAAACAAACAAGAATTCTCAGAAAAGACTACAAACTAATCTTTGTTTGGAAATCACATTTTTTCCACTTAAAACACCTGATGAAAATCAGTTTTTCTGAACTATAGGGATTAGGAATATTGGAGATACTTTTTCAAAACTCTCTAAGAATTACCATAAAAAAATCAGATTTCCCCTTAATACAAATGAGTCACATATTCCTCACTTAACCCAAAAGTTGTTTGGGTTTTTTTTAATTCATATATTTTTCATAACTTGTTCATTTTTTAACAATGTTTGGTTTCTTTTCTTAGGTGTAGTCACCATAGATTTTTTTAAAGGTTTACTTATTTATACATATAAGAACTGGGGTGCAGGACAGAGGTGTGGGGTGAGAGGATCAGTGGGGAACAGAACAGGCAGATTGACTGAAATACACTGCTGAGGGGAGAAGCAGGTGAGGCAGGAGAGGTCTGCTGCACCATGTGAATCCTCTCCCTGGCCAGGAATCAAACTCATGCTGCAGTGGCTATAGATGATTTGTAGTGCAGGGCTTAACCCCTTGTGCCACCAGGGAGGCCCCCCATAGAGATATTTTATCTTTTGTGATTTAAGGTTTTATATGATTAACCTATAAAATATAAAACTAAAAACATGTTAATTCAAGGACCAATTAAATACTCTCTGGTCACAGAATTGTTACATAGGAGTAATGGAATTGGTGGGGAAAGACATATCTGTAGACTTAACAAAATTTGGTTAGTTGACATTTTTTAATAAAAAGATTGAAAAACTAAATAATCATTACATACATATAACTGAAGTTGGTCATTTTAAAAAACAGATAGCCTTGGTATTCATTAAGTGTTATCTTCACTTTGGACTAAGGATTTTGACTTGTTTTATACAAGACAGAACAAATATTACTAATTTTTAAATGTTCTTTTTTCTGGCCCATACAAACAGTATCATGCAATTGACATATTTTCTCAGCCCTTGGCAATGATACATGCAATGTAATCATGGATATTAATTCTCTTCTTAAAAATCACTAGCCCATCCCTTTAACTACTCTTATTACTTCACCCTGGTATTTGTTTCACTGCCACAAGCAGTGAGGCATGAAAATTAAACTATAGATGTTCATTATTTTCCTACTTTTACCTCAGTGCATAAAATTTTTGCTTGTATGCTGTTAAGAGGTAAAAATCTCATCACTGGCTTACCATCATCAAGACCTCTGTCTTGTAGTTATTAAATGTTATGGGCATGTGGTATAAAGATATCAACCAGTGAAGATGAGCTACAGTAACTGGTGACAGGAAACTTGACTGTGTAAGTATGACAGCTGTGAAATAACCTATGATCTTAAAGAAAAGTCAACATTATACACTATAACCTTAACCATCACTTTGAAAGCTAAGGTTCTACAATGAAATGGCCAGAAATTCAATTGTTTTCAAATGACATATTGGGTTACAATATTTTTTGTCTGCAATTACTTTGTCATAAAATCGTTTCTTCTTCTTCTTTTTTCCCCCATGGAGTTAGTGATAGGGATGCTGGCTTTTCCCAAAATAGCCTTTAATTATTGTGTTTGATCTTGACATTCTCAAAAAAAAAAAAATATGCCCTACTGGCTAGTTCTCTGTAAGAGCCATCTGTAGGTTTTGATCATAAACTAAATGGTCATAGAAGCTCTCTGGCAAAAAGCATTGAGAGTCATTTTGGAAAAAGTCAAGGCACAGTCAATTTCACAGTCTTGAAACTTGAAATCATTTCTTCCAGCTTTCAAGGGAAAAAAAAATTCTGGCATGAAATTCTGTGTTAGAATCTTCAAACAAAAATAGAGGGAAAATTGGAATATAGCAAAAACAACAAAAAAAAGATAGAGTAGAAACCTGAACATACTAAAAACTGATTTGTCAAGAAAATAAGAAAAGAAATTACAACTTTATTTTCACATTAGACCTAATTATTTGTACCTAAAATATAATGAATATATATTTCTTAGTACGCATCTAAGAATGGAAGGAAAATAAAATATATAATATTATGTTAGTAATTATAAAGGAAGTATTTCATAGCATCCTTGGATCAGTTCATGTCTTAAAAAAAACAGCTAAGAGATGGCTTCAACAAGAGAGAAAACAAAGGAAGGTGAAGGATACCATAATCATGATACTCTGTATCAGGTTAATGCTCCATAATATAACCTGCCATAACTGGACATTGCTTTAGTGATGTGAGGTATAATAGCAGGGCAAGTTCACCTTAATAATGAGACATTTAACACATTTGCTTTTTTAAAAAGCCTCAGTGACTAAGATTTTGGCAGAAAGTACCTTCTTGCAAAGATGTAATAATCTCTGACTTAACTGGAATTTATAGGTAACTGCTGCTTGTGTGAAACTGATTCATTTGCCTTTATTGTTCACTGTAGGTTCTTTGAAGAATAGAGTCTATTCTAAAATTTTCTTTAAATAGCAGAACTTTTCTCTCTGTTGATATTTTATAAAAATTTTTCCCCAAGGAAGTCAAGGTGTTATATCTGCCAGTTCAAAGGACAATCTGCATTTCTCCTTTTGTAAAGCATCAAGAGTTCCCATGGAAAGTAGACCTGTCAGTCCTAGAGTCACTGAATTCATGTAACATGATTTTTGGTATTAATTCAAACCTGCCATTACCAGAAAACAGAGAAAGCTGCTTTAGGAGGAGTAGTTTATGGGTCATATTATCTTCTGATTTCAGTTTCCTAATGACTTCAATATCTCATTCTGCAAATGGACACAGAGGCTTGTGATTATAGTGAGCTCCTCATTGTAAGTTTTATTTCTAGTACCATTAAGTTTGCTAATATAAAATTTTGAAAAAATACATCTTTATTCGTTTGCATTCATACTCATTTTTCAAATCTCTTTCTTTGTATGAACATGTATTAGCATAAAAACCTTTACTTGATATTTAAGAACTACTATGCCAATAATTAGTGTGCTATCATGTGGTGGTTATAACTTGAAAATCTACAACCTGTCCATTTTGAAACTCAGCTCTTCCTCATCTATCATCATCATCATCATATTGAAAGGTTATCTGACAACATACTCTACATAGGCTATCTATTTAAAATCCTATAAAGAAGAAGCTTAAAAAGGCCTATAACTTTTAAAAAGTGGACCTTAGGTTCAAATAAGGCAAGACAGCAATATAATAATAGTGCATAGTGTTTTAAAATGTAATACATCCTAATTTCCCCAAATTGTCCATTTTCAAAATTGAACACACAACCTACATATTCTGAACTTATCTCATAGCTGTACCTATTGCAACAAAACTCTCTTAAGATCTTTTTGTCTAAACTGGGGTCACTTGGTGGGGAGGGAAGAGGGGAAGGATTGAGGGCAGACGGGAGCACGGGGGACTGAGGTGATGGTGCACTGGTGATATGGTGATGGGGAATGCATCAGGATTACAATTGATGTCAAATATATGTAAATTAAAAAAAGATCCTTTTGTCTAATATTTCATAATTTTAAGGCTTTTAGTAACAATTACAGATACAAGAAGAGTTCACATCACAAGTCCCTTTCCTTTCCACTTTCCTTTCCTTATTCTTGCCTCTTTCCTTATGATCACCATATCAAAGATAATATATTCAATCAAAATATATAAATCCCATGAAAAACTTGCTGCAAGTGGATTCTTTCAGTCAACAAGGAATTGAATTGTGTCAGAGTATCCGCGAGAGAATAGAGGTGGTCCTGGGGAACAAAGGCTAAGTATAAACTCAGTTGCCTACATTATTGACAAAAGTACTGCTCTGACACAATTTGGAAGCTTATCTCATTATTGCTTTCTTTGTTTCAGTCATTGAGTCTAATTAGGTTCAAAAATGTACCTCCTCGTTAATTAGACTAATTCTGTAGTTTTTCTTTCAATCCATTCACTCTAACTGCCCTAGTAATTACTTCTTATCCTTACAACTTAATTCTTCTCTTCTCTACTGGTTTCATCTCCTCTACCTGCAAATTTGATCTAGAGAATGTTTCTTCTGTTACCTTACCTTATCATGTTACTGTCCCTCTTCCCCTCCTATCTCTTTTGTTCTCATTATCACCATTTTTCTCAAATAAGAATTCCTTTTTTCACTAATACAGTACTCATTCATACCTTTGCAATTTTGTGGTCCTTTGTATACATACCAATGATATTCTTCTTTTGAAAGGTAATACTACTTTGCTATTCACTGAATCCACTAGTCTCTAAAGAAAACAGCTTTATCAAGATATAATTTATAGGCAATGAAACACTACAACTACCATGTACATTTTGAGCCATTTGAGCTGATATTTAGAATTGTATAAGCCTAACCACAATTTTGATATAGAAGTTTACAACACCCTAAAAAGTTTCCTTGAGTAATTTTCCATTTTGTTTTTATCAAGATTCTTAAAACACTTTTGACAACATGCTTAAAATTTAGTAGTTCACTAGGTTCACTTGTCATGCTTACTAAAATCGCAGATCCCTTAACCCCATTACCAGAATTCTGATGTTACAAACTTTCTAAACCTACCAAATGAAGAGTCTGATCTTGGTAATTCATTGATAAAAACAATGATATGGTTCTCCATTGTCTATGGGAAATCTATAAACTATATAACATGGTTTAAAAATTATGTCCTGCTTCACAAAAAAATAAATTTATGAAGATTGAAATTAGATCAAATGTCTTCACTGATCAAAATAACATAAAACTAGAAACTGACCATAAAAATAAAGTTTGACAAAAATTGTATATATGGAAACTAAACAACATGCTATTCAATAACTAGTGGGTCAATCAGGAAATCAAAAGAAAAATAAAATCTGGAGACAAATGAAAATGAAGACACAAGTTATCAGCAAAAGTGGTACTAAATGGGAAGTGAGTAGTAGTCAGGCCTACATCAAGAAAAAAGAGAAATCTCAAAAACAGTCTTACCTTATACCTAAAGGAATTAGAAAAAGAAGAACAGGGCCTGGTGGCACAGGGGTTAGTCTCAGAGATGTCAAGTTATCACCAGCCATTACGACATGAGTTCCATCCCCAGCCATGAGGCTAACACACATAGCACAACAGACCTCTCCTCTCTAGCCCACTGCTCCCCTCAGCAGTGTATTTCAGTAAAGTGTTCTGGTCTCCACTCTCTCTCTGGTGAATCCTCTCGCACACATACACACCAGCACCTCTGACTTATACCCTAGTTATTGTATACATGAATAAATAAAATAAATTGTAAAAAAGAAAAAGAAGAACAAATGAACCCAAATATCAGTAGCAGGAAAGATACCATCAAAATCAGAGCAGTAATAAAATAGAAGTAAAAAAGATAATACCAGTAAAAAGACCAATGAAAATAAAAACCAGTTCTTTGAAAAGATAAAATTAACAAACCACTAGGGGTGAAAAAACAGAGAAAATTCTAAAAATAAAATCAGAAATGAAAGAGAAGTTACAGCAGATACTTCATAAATACAAAGACTCATAGGAGACTACAATGAACATAGATCTTTATACCAATAAACTAGATAATCTGGAAGAAATGTACAAATTCTTATTAAGTCAGTAATAAATAGGGAATCTGAACCGAATAATCACAAGCAAAAAATAATAATAAAACAGTGATCAAAAATTTCTTACAAAGCAAAATTTCAAGACCAAATGGCTTCACTAGTGAGTTCTGTCAAACTTTCACAGAAGAGCTAGTACTTCTCAAATCTCAAAAAAAAACTGCAGAAAAGGGAACATTCCCAAATACATTTTATGAGACCAACATTACTCTAATACCAAGAGTAGATAAGGCAGCACACACAAAAAGGAAACTACAGCCCAATGTCCCTGATGAACATAGATGCAAAAATATTCAACAAATATTAGCATACTGAATGCAGCATTATATTTAAAAGATGACTCATCATGACCAAGTGGGATTTTTTCCAAAGATGCAAGAATGATTTAACATAGACAAATCAATCCATGTAGCTCACCACATCAGCAAAAAAAAGATAAAAATCATATGGTCATATCAGTAGATATCGAGAAAGCTTTTGACAAGATTCAGCATCCATTTATGATTTAAGAAATTCTCAATATAATAAAGGCCATATGGGATAAATCCACAGTTAACATCATATTCAGTGGTGAAAAATCCAAAGTTTTCCTCTAAAATCAGGTGCTAGGTAAGGATGTCCATTTTTACCATTATTGTTCAGCATATTACTGGCAGTCCCAGTTATATAATTAGGCAAAGAAGAATAAAAGGAATTCAGATTGAAAAATAGGAAATAAAATTATCACTATTTGAATGGCATGACATAAAATGCTAAAGACTCAACTAAAAAGATATTAGAATCAATAAATCAATATGGTAAATTGGCAGGTTACAAAATCAACAAATAGAAATTTGTGTTTTTTATACACAAATACAAAAAACAAGAGAAGGAAATCAAGAAAATAATCCTACTTACAGTTGCATCAAAGAAAACTAGTACCTAGGAATAAACAGAAGAAAGGAGATGAAAAACCTGCATAATGTAAACTATAGGACATTATAATAGGAAAAGAAAACACAAAGAAATGCAGCTATTCAGTGCTTATGGATTAAAAATAAAATTAAATGGATTAGAAATAAAATTAAATAAATTTAGAAATAAAATAAAAATAACCATCTAACCTAAAGCAATATAATCATTTAAAGCAATCCCACTCAGAATTCTACTGGCATTCTTCAAGGAATAAAATAAATTAGTACCATGAGAACTGGATTCTGATTCTGGTAAAAACATATGTGTTGCTTGCCCATAACATTTACTGTCTATATACTGCATTGTCTTATCTACAACAAATGTCATCAGTTCATCTTTATTTTGTTAAGATTTTCTCTCAAGATACAGGTATTTTCTCCAAATAGTAAGAACTACATGTTCTATGTCATTTACTCTCTCCATATTGCCTTGTGCTGGTTAAAAAAAAAAAAAATTAAAACTGTCTTTATAGGGACAACAATACTATAATAATATATTTAATGAAGGTTGTCATGAATAGGTAGATGTAAGTACTTTAAATTAATTAAAATATAATAATTGGCAACTGCATGAGGTAGGTGTGAATATCATTGCCATTTCACAGATAAGAAATCTAAAGTTCACAGAGGTAACTACACAGCTAAAACAGAAATTGAATCTAAGCAGTCTAACTTCAGATATTAAAATTAAACTTGTGTATTTTAATTCCTAAGTCATCATTCTGTGAAAATACACATGCATCCCTTTATTTTCATCATTTTCCACACCTATGAGTTTCATGGTCAGGTTTTTATTTTTTGAAGAACAATTTGAAAATTGTGAAGGCTATCAGAAGGCTGAGAAAGAAGATTGGAGTTAGAAGAAGCTCTTCAGAGTCTTCTACCCCTCAAATCTCAGCATTTAAAAAAAATTAGTATCTTTTATTTTTCCAGTTTTATACAGGCCTTATGAAAAAAATTTAAAGATCTAAAATTTCTCAGAAAATAAAGTGCTTTATAAATATTAATATCACCTAAAACAACCAAAAATAATTACTGCTAGAATATGTTCTTGGTAATTCATACTTATACAAAGTGAAAGACACTTTAAGCATTTTTATTATTTAAAAAATACATTTATTAGAAAATAATAACCCCAATAATGTCAGATTCTTTAAAGGAAACTCTTCTCAAATATTCATTAATTCAATTTTGATAATTTAATTTAACTGACTGTGGAACAGAACATGAGAAATAATTAGATAAAGCTAAACAAAATGCCATTATGGCCTTCTCTATTTAAAAAAAAATTAGTTCAAAATCCAATAATGCCTCCAGCCTATTTGAATTCTACATTGTATCAATGGATATATAATCCATTAGATGTAGAAAATATATTTCTGGAGAAAACAGCAACTTTTATTTAACTGATGCAGCAACGTCAGACCAACACATCAGCAACACACAGGCCAAATGACTTGGAATGTTTTAGAAAAGAGGGCAAGATAGTTGATTGACTATAAATAAATGTGGAAAATATGTTAATGTATTTTATATTTTAATGGTAGCTCCCACCCTTTCCCCCACCCCTTCATTTGGCCACTAAGGAAATGTAATAACTCTGTTGATAATTAAAGTCTTATCCCTGGCAAGAAATCCTATCTTTACTGTATACCAGGGACTAGTTTTTAAATTGATTCAGTAATTCTAAACCTTTAAACTGCTCTTTCTAGGGCAAATTTTGCCCTCCAAAACTTAATTGGGTAGAATCCTATGTTGACTCAGAGGGAATAAAATGCTCTCAGAGTAAACTACTCACCCATTAATTTTTTCAAGGCATCAAGGTATCATTTAGTACCTGCAAGGAGGTAATTTACCACATGGTACTTTGTAGGAGCTACTGACTAAGAAGTTTACTCCCAGGGAGAATGCAACTTACCCTGGGTCACTATAGAAACAGCTTCCTATTATAATCAGGGTTATTATCCACCGTTTACTCCCTTTTTTCTGCCTGAGTCTGTCAGAAACAGCTGGGGGCCTCATTTATAAACAACCTATGCTGTAAAATGCACATGATGCTCACAGTATGAAAACATAGGAATAGGGTTTATCCTTGGGCATATTATTATTTTATTATTATTTTATACATATTTGGTACATTTGGGGAACAGAAGACATTTCGTGAACTTTAAATAACCAGTGGGTATAAACCTACGCCACTGTCTGTAATTATAGTTACTTTAATAATAATGAAAACAAGAAAGGGTTAAGAATTGGTATTATTTATTTATCGTTAACACATGAGAAGGAACGGACATTTCAGTAATCATAGGAGAACGCTATTGAAAATTTTTTTCCTTATATTTTAATTATTAATTAACAAAGCTTGTGAGTTCAAGACATTATTTGCATGGATTATAGCACTCTATTTGGAATGGGTACTCAATAGTACCCATTGATGTTATTGATCAGTCACTGAAATTATATTTTAATTCTACAAAATGAGGAGAGAAGAGTAATTGGCCAATGCTTCCTAAGGCAGTGTCCTCTGAGCTGGGATACCAGAGTGTAAGTAGGAACCAGAAAAACAATAGAGCAAGACATGCATGTGCTGAATTGGCAAACCAAACATGGCTGTGTTACCCACCACTAGTTCTCATTGTACTCTGCCCCCACCCCACCCCCCAGAATCAGGACATCAGACATGGCATGATGCGAGCTGTGGTCCTAAGCACCTGCAATCTCATACGCATAGAGATGGGGGTGAAGTCTGTAGAGGTGCCAGGGGGTGGAGTTTATTCAGGAAGTTATTCACTGGCTCAGTGTTTTCTTCTTACCATTCCTCTTACATTGTCCCTCTCCATCTGTGAGCAACCTACCTGCAAACTTTTGTGTCTGAAATTTTTGCATAGACTCCTATAAAGTATCCCCCTCAGTTTGGTTGAAGCTGAGTGGTCTTCACTGGTCAGCATAAACCTCATCTTTGCTCATCTCAGATATTCTGTGTTTTGACTGTACAATTCAGCTCCTACTAAGATTAATTAATTTGTATTCTCTTAGTAGAACATTTTATGGGGCCTCCCTGGTGGCGCAGTGGGTTAAGCGGCATACTGTGAAGTAGAACATTTTATCCCTTTTCATGTCCCCTCTGGCAAGTGTTCTAGATAGACTCATATTTCTGAGTTCCTAGTATACATACAGGGAACAAAGACAGCTCATTAAAACTAAAAAAATGTATTTGTATCAGGTCAAATTCAAACTGGAAGCTTTCCAGAATCTCAAATGGGTAGTTTCCCATACTTATCCCTCATTGACTTAGTGTCATCTTTTTGTCTCCTTTTGGTCTCCTCCTCCCAATAACACAATCACATAAATCATCAGAACTGAAGTCCCTGGAGATAATTAGGAATCATAGATCTGACCTCTTCCTTCTGTTACCAATATACACTTTTGCCTTAAAATGTGCATCTCTTGGCTTTGATGTCCTAAGCTTATTGCTTATCTACATATGGAGAGAAGACTTCTAGGATTATTCTGTGCTTAAAGTTTAAAGAAATTTGGAAAACAATTTCCCCAGGCTAGCAGCCCACTTTATAAGAAAATTGACTTGTCCTATGACCTATTTTGAATGTTAGACACCACATTCCTTTATTCTCTGCATTCCTTAAGCAACTTTTAAAGTTTCCTTACCCCCTTTTAGACTCCTACAACTTCCTCCTCTTTCATTACAAATAGATGAACATTTTGGAAAACAGTAGCCTCTGTATTGAAGCTGAAATATTAATCAGGTAATCCTAGTCTTAAATTTATACCCATTTTCCCCCTAGAGTTGAGGAAATGAAAAGCACAAAAAAATTTTGGCCTGAACTATTAGTAGAACTTCATGTAAGCTGCTTCCAAAATTGTAGATACACGTATGAGCAGACTGCTGATAAAAATGTGCCTACATTTTAGACCCAGCAGCCAATCACAAAATTTTCCAATGTTAGAGAAAGTATCATTCCTGAAATCATAGCAGTGATATCTAGTTGCACAAAGATGTACAAAAGTCAGAAGTCTTGTTTCTGCCAAGTCAACAATTACCCAAGATATAAAAATTTCATGATACTGCAGATCAATCAATATTATATATCACAATAATGGAATGATAAAATTTATATGACCATATCAATAGGCAGAAAAGAAGCATTTGACAAAATTCAACATCCATTCATAATAAAAACTCATAACAAATTGGATATGAAAAGAGTGTACCTTAACACAGCAAAGATCATATATGATAAGTCATGACAGACATCATATCCAATGTTGAAAAGGTGAAAGCTTTTCTTCTAAGAGCAGGAGTAAGACAAGGGTGTCTACTCTTATTATTCCTAGTCATCATAGTACTGTAAGTCCTATCCAGACAATCTGACAAGAAAAAAAAATAAAAATCTTCCAGACTGAAAGAAGTAAACTTGTCTCTTATTTCAGATGATCTGATTGATTTATATAGAGAAAATCCCAAATACTCCGTGAAAAAAAAGTATGAGACTTAATCAGTTAAGTAAAGTTACAGGATACAAAATTAATATACAAAAATCAGTAAGTCTCTATACATTACCAATTTGCAGTAGCAACACAAGCAATAAAATTCTTGGGAATAAATTTAACCAAGTTGGTAAAATATCTCTAATCTGAAGGATGGGACTTTTAATCAAATTTTAAAAAGTAATCTAGAGGGCCTCCCTGGTGGCACAGTGGGTTAAGCAAAGGACTATGAAGCAAATAGCAGCCACTGCAGCATGAGTTCCATCCCTGCTGCCAGGGGGGGAACCCACATGGTGCGGCAGACCTCTCCTGCTGTGCCCGCTGCTCCCCTCAGCAGTGTACTTCAGTTGATCTGCCTGTTCGGCTCCCTGCTCTCTGTGGTGAATCCTCTCACCCCCCCACACACACCTCTGGCCTGTACCCCAGTGCTCGTATGCATAAATAAATAAATCTTTAAAAAAAGAAAAAAACACAGAATGGAATCCTTCAGCATTCCAGGACCAAAATTTCTTACCCTGCTGTGAAACTTGGCAGTTCGATAAGTAAGAGGGAAAATGAGAGCCATTCTGCCCTCACAAAAGCATTTTAATCTATTGATGGAATAAAAGATAAGACATGTTGAGGCAGTGTGCTGTGACAGCTTGGTAAAGTTAGAATAGAACAGAACACATAGAAGGTAAGAAGTTGCCATGGACCAAACAGGAAGGCTTCCCTCCACCCCATGGCTGTAACTCAAGCATATTATGTTAGACCGAAAAGTCAGTGGGAATAAAGAAAGTGAGCAAGTATAGGTGGATAATTGATGGCACATATTCCATGGGCAGTGGAAGAAGTATCAAATCAAGAATGCTGCTGGCAGAATTTATCTTTGTAAGGAATAATTCTTTTTCCTAAGAAGGAAAGAATGGTTTCAAGTGAAGAAGCAGCGAAGCACTTCAGTCTAATATAATTTCTCACTATTCTTAAAAAGGTCATGCTTTTCATGCCTTTATGCTTTTACACAGAATCTCTCTGCTGCTTAGAATTTTATCACTAGCTTTTCTACTTCATAATAGTCTTCACTGGACTCCATACCTGATTCTGTCTGAGTGCTGGATTGTTTTGTTTTGTTTTTGCACTAATTCAGTGCACCCACAATACATTTTATGTACTAGACTTATAAGTCATTTGTTCACTTCATTATTCAAAAATAATGTTATGCCTTCTATGTAAGAGACACTCTTTTAGTCTGTGAGATCTCAAAGATTTACAGGATAATCCTAATCCCTGCCTTTACTGAGTTTGCATTCTGATCGGGAAGACACACTATAAACATGAAAGTGGACAAATAAATGGTATATTTTCATTTTTACTAAATATTGTGAATGAAATAAGCAAAGGAAAGAGACAGAAAACATAAGAGGTAAGGGTGTGAAGAAATTTTTACTTTAGATGGAAAAGTTAAAAAGAGGAGGGTGTTTTATGCCAGCCTTTGAAAGAAGAGAAACAAGTATCATGTGATGCTATTTATTTTATTAAAGAAATCTGGGGCAAATATGGCACTTCAGGCAGAGAAAAAAGCATTCACAAAGGTCCTGGGAAGGAACAAAGCTTGCTATGTGAAAGAAAGTAATATAATTGATAACACACCAAAGTGGCCAGAGATGTGTTGTCTAATACGATAACAATTTATGCATGTATTTAAATTTACGTTTAAATTTTTCAAAACCTAATTCTCACTGTCTCTAGTTAAGCCTCATGTATTTAACAAGCAGGTGAACTTAGTGGCTATTTTATTGGACAGTGCAAAAAGAAGTCATTTGTATCATCTCAGGAGTTTCTACTGGAGAATGCATGATAGTGCCCAGATGTGGGCTTAGAGAGTAAAGAGGAGGAAACAAAAGCTGTAGATGTGGAGAAAAAGAAACTAGATCATGTAGGACTTTAAACAAGCAGTTGTCACAGAACACGTCCCTTCTTTAAGTCTCTCAATGGCAGCGATAATCCCTGTGGTTCTAGACAATGTAGCATCATTAATTTTTGACAAATGTGCAAATAAGTAAGTGAAAAATGAAGTTTTTATATCAAATTGCCTTAATCTTTTCAGTTCACTTGAAGAGGATGGCCTAAACAAGCTGATGCTAGAAAAGAGGAAAACAAAAATGGAAATTATTTGAAGGCACTGATTTGAATTTTAGCATACTAGGAGTCATTTGCTCAGAGTGAGAGGGGCAGAAATTATTTCTAGGAATATATGCTCTAGGAAATGTACAGGAAATATAGCAGGTAATTTTTTTAAAAGGAGAAATTCAAGTAACCTAGTTGAAATTAGGTATCTTATATTTAAGTCATCAAGATTTCTCTACTTTGTGAAAGAAATATAGAAAAACATTCATTCTTCACTTATTTGACAAATATTTATTGAGTATATACCCATACCATGCTTATCTTGACTGGATCCTGGTGGTGCCATGTCAAATAGGATAAGTAGAAACTTTGCTTCCTCAAAAAAAATAAGCATTTGACTTATCGTTTGGAAATGGACATAATGGAGAGTAGTTTGGGGCAAGATGGTAAGCTAAAGTGAAGAACATGGAGATTGTGAATAAAACAAATATGTTAGGACAGTCTATTGTCAACAAGATATTTTATATATTTTTATATATAATATATATATTTTATATTCTATTTATAATTAATATTTTTCATTTCAAGTGGAATATTGAAATCTTGCTACCATATAGCACCCCTTATTCTACCACTTTACGTTGCAGTTTTCCTATGTATTACAATTACACATATAACATATGTGTTGTTATAACAAGATATTGTTGACAATAAAGGCTGATTTTGGGGTAGAGAGGCAAGAGGAAAGGATAGATTCTCGAATTTGAAATAAGAACAAAGTTTCAGGAAAGAACTGAATCCTAACCACTAATCTGCCAAAAATAAGAACAAAATTTTGGTAATATAAAAAAAAATAGTAGATCAGGTGATAATATTATAAGGATATCAGAGATTCCAGGTTAAAACCTACCAGCTGACCTCAGTTGTTAAACATCACTGGTAGAAAGAATAACACATTTTTGTTTTATATTGCTAAATATTTGGTATGGTTCTGTAAGACATGGAGATATCGTCAGACAGACATTTAACATTTTCTATATAAATATTCTAATATCCATTGTAGATCATAATCAACTTGAGACCAAGATCCATATCTGATTCACTGTTCCACCAAGTACGTAGCATGTCTTACATATGTATTCATTAAATATGTAATAATATGTTCATTAATTGAATGAACAGGTACTTCCTATATTGCTGGTATCTCATAGATACTTTAAATAAAGCATAGCAAAATAACTGGGTGGAAAAGCACATTTTTTATGTCTTTGATTCAATCTGTTCAATTTGTTTGAGATTAATCATAATTTTTTTCCCATATTAGATCTGGACCACTGATTTTGAATAAGAGAACAAATAAGCATTTCCATGTAAAGAATAAGATTTTGGAACCAGAAGGATTTTGATTATAGTCTGATGTGAACCTCTAACTTATTTAACCTTTAGTAAGACATTCATTAAACCTTAGTGAAGCATTGAACTATAGAATTTTCATCATTATAAAATAGAGAAAAATCTATCTAGTTCATAAGGTTGTTCTAAAGATTATATAAAACTATGTCTTAAAGGGCAGTACCTGGAATACAACAAGTATTAAATATAGATTTATTTTTAACTTTGTTCTTTTAATTTGCATACAATAAATTTGACTTTTGGGTGAATACATGTATCGGTTTATCTAACCACCACAAGTGGGATATAGAATAATATCCATAAGCCTCAAAACTCACATTACAGTTATACCTTCCTCACTTGCTTAACTTTTGCAGCCCTTGATCTGTTTTGCATGCTGTAGTTTTGCCTTTCCTAGAATTCCAAACAAAAGCAATTATATAGTACATAACCTTTTAAAATTGTCTCCATTCACCTGGCAATCTGTTTTTGAATTGGTGTGTATAAATCACTTATACACAACGTAATTACTGACTCATGCTTTAGTATGTTAGAATTCAGGTATCATTTTTAGTAATTGTTCTTTGCTTGTTCTGTTGTCATTCTTCTGTTTCTCCTTTGCTTCTTTCTTTTGGATTATTTGATTTTTCAATGTTCCATTTCTTTATATATTGATTGAAGTTTTTACTACATCTCTTTGTAGACATCCCATGCCAATGATTTCTGGGATTTTAATATACTTAGCTTTTTATATTCTATTTATAATTAACATTTTTCATTTCAAGTGGAATATAGAAATCTTGCTACCATATAACACCCCTTATTCTATCACTTTATGTTGCAGTTTTCCTATGTATTACAGTTACACATATAACATATAATTATCTGACTATGTAATAATTTTGGCTTTCACCATTGCATCCATGTCAAAATTGTCTACCCAGATACTTATCATTTCTGTTTATCTCTCATTGTTTCAAGTTTCCCTCCTTTATCACTTCCTTAAGGCAGGTCTAGTGGAGGTAAACATACTTTTTTATTTTTTTTACCTGAAAATACCTTTATTTCACTTTCATTGCTAAAAGATTTTTACACTGGACATAGAAATCTAGAATGACTGTTCTTTATTTTCAGTACTTTTAAGGTAACTCACTTCCCTTTGGCCTACCTGGCTGCTGATGAGAATTTCATGGTCACTAAGCTCATCACTCACTCTGTTTTACATCATTTTTCTGTTTCTGAATTATTTTTCTTGGTCTTTAGTTTCAACACTCATTATCATGAGTCTGGATATGGGTTTCTTTGAACTTAAACTTAGAATTTGCTGACTTATACAATTTTTAAATTTCAACTTTCAACAAATTTGGGAAGTGTTCAGTCATTCAAATATTTTTTTCTGCATCACCTTCTTTCCTCAGTTACACCATCCACATCTACGTTTGAGTCAGGGGCTTCTCTCAGTGGTCATCGTGCAGTTCATCTAGAGCAGGAACTTGAAGCCACACTCTTTGTAGCCACTGAGATCAGTTACCTTCCAGTTAAGTATATGCAGGTTTTTCAGACATTCCAACTTTTACAAAAGTTACAAGGTTCTGGAATCGTTCCGTTTATATCCATTTAAGTTTAAACGTGTGAGACTGGAAGCATATCCAGAACTCCAAATATTCGATTGTCAGTGAACTCAATTTTTTTTTCTGATTTAGGTAGTCTAATGAGATCTGAAACTCTTTGAAGTCAAGCCTACATTTGTTAAACTGAGGAATTATGAATTCGCAAATTTAGGAGTTAAACCCTGAAGTTTCCTATCACTTGATTTGCAATTGTTCAAGACAAGATCTGGAAGAGCTGCTGGTTCAAGTTCCTCAGTCACAATCTTCATACCCATGGTTCCCTCTTTCTTCCTCTTCAAACTTAACTTCCTACACAGGCAGAGAGGGGGCAGGCATCCTGTACCTACTTAGCTTCTGTGTCACTGAGGTGTTGTCTGGGGACTGGGACCAGAGAGTAAAGACAGGGCAGTTATCCCTATTTTTCTTCTGGGCCTACGGTCTTCGGTCTTCTCCCTAGCTTTTTGTATTAAAAATAAGGAATTCTCTGCCCCCACGAGGCTGGCACACTAGGCCTCAAGTTGCCTTTCTTTACATTCAGCTGAAGAAAGTAGGTAGAATGTGCTTGCTTCATCTTGCTTAGAACTGGATTTACTGTAGAAATTACTTGAGTAAAATTTACATAATAAAGAAATAGTTCTTCATATGCTATAGTCAGAGACTGAAAATAATTCCTGCTATTAAGTGAACATATAAAATAGTCTGGCTATATTTGATATAATGTATAGTCATTCATAAAAGCACTCTAATACTGCAATCATTTTGAATGATAAAATGATAAAATTTGTATATTTAAGTAAAAACATTTTAATAAAACCAATCATTTTCTTTTTATATATTTCAATTTTACAAACATTACAGGTATTTTATGTTTATTAAATGTCAAATTCATATTCCCCAAAAGACAAATAAAAATATTGGATAAAACGACAAAAAAGAGGATTACCAAAAAGAAGTAAATAAAAAACCAGAGAGAAAATAGTAAAATAGTAATAGTTACTAAAATGTTTTTAAAAAATTGACCACATAACATATTTGGAAATAGCAATCTATTAAACATATTGCTATTTGTTTTCCTCAATAACTTAGATTCATGATTGAAAGCTTCATTTTTCACTGTGTTGTGGGCATTGTTCCATTCTTTCAACTAGAAAAATGAGCTCATATATCAGAAAACAAATTAAAATTTAAGAGAAAATGGTCCCAACAGTACACTCTGGTGAAAACTAAGAGAAAAAGAAGAAATATAAGAAAATGTAAATCAGTCTGTCTTGTTAAGCAAATCTAAATCCCTACTTAAAGACTCTTCATAAGGGAAATGCAACCTTTATGCCAGCTGGGGTTTCTGCCTGTTGTTCAACTTAATGAATGGTTATTTTCCTTGTGATGTTTATTCCAGAATAACAATAAAGGTCACTGATATCAGTTTCTAGGTTGTTTTGCAAATCATACACCTACAGTTTTATATTGTTTTTATTTTACATGGTTTCTCAAATTCTTACAAAGTTTCTCAAAATCTGCAAACAACTTTTGTAAAGAAAATTTTCTTAAGTTTAAAGTACTCATTTGTCATTTTATAAACATAGCTAAAAATTCAGGGCAGTATATTTTCTTAAATGGAGGGACAGGGACGTTGTGTTAGGGACTTTTTATTGTTTTATTTGTAAGTCATGTGCTATCCATTTGTTTTTCTCTGATAAATTCCAGAACACTAGTAAGAAGAAATAAAACATATCTTTGGAAAGAACTTATTTGACTTTAAAGATTGAAGTAAGGCTGTTCTTTGACAATAGTAGCTTGAAACCTAGTCAAAATGCCCATAATAAAAAAAAGTCATTTCCTTTGCTCTCTATTTTTTGTCTGAATACAGAAACATGATATTCTTCATGTGATAAAATATTTTCATGAATTCAATGAAAAAGGAAGTAGTAAATTAATGTTCTTATCACCCAATGTTCTTATCGCCGTAAGTTTTAATAAAACAGTATTTTCACATCAGTAATCTAAGGAAAGTATAAGAAATTCTGGAAGAGGGTCACATTGATCAACAGGCTCTCAATAAGAATTTCATATCCACATACCCGTATTTGTTATAAGCAAGTTTTCCAAAATAACCCCATCTTAAAGCTTTATTTTCATCTTATTCTTGGTGTTGCCTTATTGTTGATATTCCCTATCAGTATACTTTAATATGCTAGTGTTATAATAGGGTGGTTCCCAGGAAAAGAGTAGCTTCCAGGTTTCCTGCCCTACCCCAAGAGAGGGTGGAGCTGAGTAGGGAGGAGAAGAAGCTGGAGAGGAGACTGGGCATTGAAGGAAGCAGGGTATAAAGTAAGAAGGAGACCTGGAGGAGACACGTGGAGCAGAGAGATATATGAGGAAGCTGTACTTGCTTTTTTTGGTCCTGGAGTGGTTGAAATAGATGCAGTGAGAGTCCCGTGGAGAGTTTAACAATGTCTGTTTTTATCTTGACTTTGATTTTGCTCTTTTCCTCCCAGGCTTGTCTGACTACTTCTGACCCTTGTCTATGGTTCTCCGCTGGAAGGTGCTTTAGACTTGTGGCAGGCTTTTGGGCTTTACTTTGAGCCAACCCTATTTGGCTGGAAATTTACCCATGAGGGAACTTTAGGTGCTTGATTTGGACACTATATTTTTTGTGTTTTCTCTTTGCACACTAATGGTATTAAAGTTCCTTTCTATTAAAGGTCTTATATATTTTGTCTTGATGTGGTGAATGGCAGAACCTACTTAGAACAGGCAGGTTTGGGGGCTTTGGGGTGCCCCTCTCCCTCTCCTGTAACAGTTTTATGAGGTAAAGTGTCTAAAAAAACTGCCAGCAGGTCAGAACCTCACCCCCAAGTTCTGGGTCAGGACACTTCCCACCACAAATGCAAAAACAAAAGGACATTTGATGCAGCAAAAGAGGGAAAAGGCAATTTATTCTACGAAAGTGTCATAGGAAGATTAAGTCCATCTGCCAGTTGAAGTATGTGGTAGAGCAGCAGCTACTTGAGCCAGCAAGCTGTGGCAGAAGCCACAGACAATGTCACTGCCACTGCTGAGGGTCAGGGGCTCCCCCAAACCTAGGGGGGACGAGGGGGTGAAACCCCACCACTATTAGGGTGGCTACCTTCCTCAACAGCTACATCAAAAAAGAGAAGGCAAGCCCATTTGCATCTCTCCCCTTAAAGGCTCAGAAAATGGGCACTTAACTCCACCCCCTTCCTAGCAGCTCCCTTGTTCAAGAACTCAGGGGTAGAGGTCAGTCCTTTGTCTACCTTGGGCTAATCCAACACTAGAGTAGAATATATATGCCCCTTTAAACTTTTAGAAAATTGAAGTCATCAATGCAAAGATTAGTTTTAAAGCTAATGGAGAAGGCCTATCATGTCTACTGTGACTTGTACAACAACATCCTACCTGGCATTTCTATTCTCCCTCCCCGACCCCCAAGTCTTCCTGTGTTAGCTACTTCAAAGGATGGCATCTAAAGCCATGGAAGCAAGGTACTTAGTCATGCTGAGTCTATGCCATGTATACAGGCATTAAATATGCTATTATTAAACATCTTCTTTGCTCTTTCCTATCAGTCTGTATAATGCTTGTTTGATTATTTCTAGCCTAAAACAATCCCAGACGGCATGGGGTGATTTCCTTTCTGTTCATAAGATTTAGGGAGCTAGCCAGGAGATCTTCACATCATTGGAACCTGCCTGTTTCCCAAAATAGCTGCAGAAAATGAGATCTAGGACTTTTGAACATGCAGGCAAGCAGAAAGATTCTTATCACTTCAGACTCTTAACCTTTCTCCCCCTGCAGACATTCAATGGAAACCAAGTGATAAATGTTTTTATTTCTCTCTCTAAATTTAAAAGTGGTAAGAGAAAAAATTTCCATGTAATAATTGGTGTTACAATTCTTTTATTGTTGGTTACTCACCCCAAGAAGTTATTTGTTTTCTGTTTCTTACTTATCTCTTTTTCTAAACCTCATTACTTGGCCAAGTAATGGAGGGTTTTTCTGTCCCAAACCCTTGGACAGTGAAATTTGGGTATTAGTGAAGCTAGCTTCAAGGTTCACCTTTTTGGTCCTTAAAGCATTTTTGTTCTTAATAATGATCACTGTATTGATTTTCATTTCTCCCACAACTTTGACTCTTTTCCCAGCCATTTCTTTCAGTCTTTCCCTTGAGATCTTAATTTCAGGACTTTTCTTTCTCAAATCATTTTTTGAGAAGTGAGATTTCTCACGTCTGTATCCTTCTGTTACATGTTATGTGTGGGTTTTATGGTGTATTTTCTAAACTGTTTCATAGGTTGGAAATTCAGGTTCTAGCTTCTTGCCACTTTCCCCTCCCCGATATTATTCCAATCTTGAGATGTGGGAAAAGATATGCTCTCCCAATCCAGACTCTGTCTTCTGTTTTGTTATAAAAAAGGAAAATATTAATGCATTAATGTGCACTAAGGTAAAAGTATTGTTAAGGAAATCTTGGAAATCAAAAAGCCACAAACTGCAGTTGGCCTGGATCAGGGAATATGTTGAATATATGCCAGGTATTATGGTACGTAATAGGAGCACACCAAAGAATAAATCAGATAAAATTCTCTGTCAAAAGAACTTAAATTCTACTTGAAGAAGACGGTTGCCATGCTCTGTACCTTGTCACTGGTAATAGGGACTTGACTCCAAGATTACAGGAATAATTCAAGTCATTCTTTAGTGTAGTTCTATCAGATAGGTGTGTTGGGTTGTGTTGATCTGAATGGGGCAGAGCTCTATCCAAACAGGTATCGTTAGGATCTTAAATTTGACATGCTCCAAAATGATATTCTAATCATCTACTTCCAGCCTATTTATTCCATGTTAAATTTCTGTTTCCTTCCTACAGATGCTTAGTCTAAAACTTGGACTCATCTCTGACTTTTTCTCTCTCACGCCCACATCTAATCTGTCAGGAAATCAGTTATAGGCAATTCACTTCTTCCCCGCTATTATCCTCTTTGCTGTTGTTGCAACATATGAATTTTATTTTATTGAATCACTGCAAATTTTTCCTTATCTCATCAACTCCAGATCCCCAGTGAAATAAATGTTGGAAGGAATTGCCTTTGTCATCTTTCTCTTAGGTTATTGCAAAGTCCCCCAGGAATTCCTCCTGCTTCATTTTTGTCTCCCTATGGTAACTCAACTCATATGACAAAGTATTCCTTTTAAAATCTAAGTTACCCTTCATCTAAGCTTTACAGTATATCTAAATGCATTCTCAATAAGGTTCCAAGAACCTTCATGGTGCTCTGTGATCTGTTCCTAGTCTGAACATTTATCTAACTACTCTCCTCCATATTTTCTGTAACCATCACAGACCACTCCGGTGAATCTCCTTCTGTTTTTTTAAGTGACCAGACACAGTTAACAGGGTCATTTCACTTCATTATCTTCATAGCTCCCTCCCTCACTTTCTTAGATTCTCACTCATTGTCCCTAAAGTCACTATCTGACAGAAACACCTGCCCACCCTGTGAACAATCTTACCCACCCACGCCCAAGCCCATTTCCCCCTTGAAGGACTCCCTCTTCTCTCTTCCTTTCTATGTACTCATTAGCACAAGTCATCATCTGAGGTATATATGTATTTGCTTATTTCCTTATTGTCTCTCTAGAAAGTACATTTCTTAAGAGCTAAGAATTTTCCTGCTCTATTTACTATTGAATCCACAATTTGCATGTAGGTTGACTACATAGACAAGTGCTGAATAAACAGATTGAATAAAAATGCCATGAATTTTTCTTTTTCTTTGAACTATATAGATCATTTTTTAAAAGATTTATTTATTTATGCATACAAGAACTGGACTACAGGCCAGAGGTGTGGGGTGTGAGTGGATTCACCAGAGTGGGGAATAGAATAGGTAGATTGGTTGTAACACACTGCTGTGGGGAGCAGTGGGCAAGGCAGGAGATGTCTGCTGGGCCATGTGGGTCACCTCCTGGTCTGGGATTGAACTAGTGCTGCAGTGGCTGTGGATAGCCACTATATAGATCATTTTAAATCTTATTTCTCATTATCTCATTAACAAAACAAAGAAAATTAACATCTTTCTGCAGAAAATGCAATCTATATTGTGAAAGAGTAAATGAGAATGTTTAAAAAGAAAAAGAAAAATCAGCCTGAACTCACCCATAATCCTTCAAAATACAAATAAAAGGAAACAGAAAAATAAGGGATAAAATCAGTCAAAGGGACTAAGTACAGTGGACTCTCATGGAGGACTTTGGGTGCTTTGGTGGAAGAGCTATGGTGAACACACCTGAGGGGAGAAATCCTGTTCTGTCAAAAAATTAACAAGGATCTAAAACAATGGTACTTCATTAAAATATATATATGTATATGTATTGAATATGTATATTCAATTTCCTATTAATATCCATTGCCTGGGTCAATATAAATCCTCTCTGACTTCCTTTAAACTCATAATGAGGTAGACAAATATACTATCAAATTTTCCTTATTAAACTGTTATGTGAAATGTAAAGGAAGATTAAAAATACTGAAATAATTTCTCTAAATAATCAGTCTTGTTATTATACCAAATGGAAGGCAGCAAGCTGTTATTACTGTCCTGTAAGACTTTAGTCTAAATATTTCTCTAAATAATGCATAAAAGAAATCTTTTACTGTATTATATAACTATCTAGAAATGAAATTCTGCCTTGCACATTTGTAAAACCAATTTCACTTTTAGAGATTATTTCTTTGCATAGTATTTAGTCAGTGCACAAATTCAGATCATCATATTGTTACTTCTGGATTTTCCATTTTCATCCATGTCAAATGATGAACATTTTATACTTAATACATCAGTTGTGGAACCCAAAGGGATTGGTGAACAGTCCATATTAGTTATTATTATACATTGTGTCATAATGATACAATAACAGCTACAATTCATTTATGTTTTAAAACAAACCACATATTTATCTCCTGAACAAAAAATTCTAAAAGCTTTTGATTATATATATTTGTTTCACCTCCTCACTTGCCCTTTTTAATTCAATCTTTTACATTGTAGCCATTGTAATAAAATATTTTTCTTTAAATTTTATTTCCATAATAATCTATAATGTTGAATATTTTCCCATTTGTTTATTGGCCATCCATATAAAGTTTTTGAAGTATCTATTCAAATAATTAGTCCCATATGCATTTATCTTAGTAACCTGTGTCTAGACGTCAAACAATGTTGAGTATTGTGCCTATATCAGATGATTTTCTGTCTTATCCTATCAATTATCAAGAGATTTGTGTCAAAATCTTCCAGTATGACTATAATTTTTTCTATTTTTCCTTATAGTTCTTTATATGTTTTACTTTGTGTTTTCCTTCACAGATTTTTAAATAAAGTGATAGATTGTTATGTCCTGTTGATGAATTGATCTACTTATTTGATGTGATGACCATCATTATCAGCTACTATTTCTTTTGACATCACTTTTTTAGGTATTATTTTAATCACTCTGCATTTCTTTTGCCTGAACTGTGTCCATCCCTTAACTTTCAAACTACTTTGTATTTTACTTCCAGTGTGTAGCATAGAGTTAGATCTTGCTTTTAAAAAATCTAATCCACAAAGCTCTGTTTTTAATTGGAATGTATGCACCCTATCCATTAATATGCTTTTTGATATGGTTGTATTGAAGTCTAGTTTCCTGCTATATATTTTTTAGTTGATTAACCTGTTCCTTATTCAATTTAACTCCTTTTTTGCCTTGTTTGAATTATGTACTTTTTATGATTCCATTTTATCTCATTCATTTTTTATTAGCTGTTATTTTTTCAATCGTTTTTGAAGGCATGTAGTATACATTTTTATCTTATTCTGACCTCCTCAGTGAGTCTATTATTTTGAATATAAGAACTTTACAACAGCTTTTTCCTTTTCTCTTACCATTTCACTTTGTGCTACTGTCACATATTCCCATTAAATATATATCATGTATTCCATATTTTGCTAATATTAAAATATATGTTCTTCTTATTTATGTTTTAAGGAGCTAGTGGTTGAGAAGGGAGGTATGGTGTTCTGCTGTCCACTCTTTATTCACCTCTTCCTCATTAACTGTTATTTTGATTAAAACAGAGAGGGAGAAGAAGTAAAATTAATAGGATAGTTCTTATATAAGTTCATGTTTTCTGGATCTGGCAGATAGAGTTGTTTTACCTAAGCAGACATCTGTAATTTAAAGTTGACTGTCTTTTGAAAATTGCATAGGTTATTCAGAGAAATTTGCTTGCATTCAATCCCAGAATGTTATTTACCCAAGAGGATGTGTAGCTCCTTTTTGTGGTTCATGGTTCTCCTTTCTTTCTCATCTACCCTTTCCCTCCTGCACTCAGTCCATCTCTTAGATTATTCTGCTGAAAACAAAAAACAAGATGACATACAGTGATGCTCTCATAGGTACTTCATGTCTTACTCATGGCATTCCCTGCCTCCAAAATTTCTATGGGAGTGGGATGACTTCAATGCTCAGTAGCACTCTCCTGCCACCAACACATTCAGTCTTTTTTTTTTTTTTTCAATCCTTTAGATTTCTTGCTAGAAAAGGCTAGTGCTTGTACAAGGTGAATTGTTTGAATTTCTGTGAGCAGAGAGGTAAACTTCATAATTCAAGATATATTGAGTAGAGTAAGGAAGGATATAGTTTCAGGAGTGGAGGAAATTCAACCCTATCCAAAAGGCTTCTCAAGACCCACATAAAGCTTAAATACCACCTAGGAAATATCAGTTGTTTCCAAATCAATATACATCAGAACAAAGCCTAAGAACATTTATAGAAATACAAAACTATCCAGTACCTTACAAAATAAAATTGTAAAGCATTTACAATGAACCAAAATTACTAGACATTCAAGGAAACAAAAAGAGAAATCACAAGGGAAAGGGTAAAAAATCAATTAATAGTAGCTAAACTTGAATTAAAGTAGATGATAGAATTAGTAGGTAAGTACCTTAAAACAGTTATCAAGATAAAATGATCATTTTGATTGATTCCAAGCTCATTGCTATAGTTATGAGACAGAACTTGAGGATCACAGTTATCACTGGATTTTTAGAGGGAAATCTGCTAATCTGCCTCTCAAAACAGATGTTCATTTAATTGATTTAATTTTCAAAGTAAAATTTTTATTTACCTAATATGCTAATGCTAGGTATCTCCTCATACAGCCTACTTACACTATTTCCTAGCTTTTTATTATATGTAAACTTTTATAAACTTCATGGAAATGTGTTTTCTCAGCCATTACCATTAAACTTTCATAGGTAAAGAGTAGAAACTGGTTTATCATTATCAGGTTTCAATGCATGTGATAGGTATGATTCATGAGTGCGAAAATTCCAGACGACCTGATATATTTCTAATATCAGAGCTTTATTTTACTCATTATGAAAGTAATATTTCATCATTGGAAATTTTCAGAATATAAATAAAAATCACCCATGCGTCTATCTACAAAGGATCATTTCTCTTAAAAGCTTGGTATATTCTGTAACAGTCTTTTCTATGCATATATGTTATTTTTAAATAGCTGTGATGATACTGTAAATTGTTTTATGGGCTGTGTAAGTATTTTTTTCTTGTCACTAAAATTTTAGTCTGATCACTTTTCCTCAGAGCTTACATATTTATTGAGCATATAGTGGGTGCTCAATGAATGTTAAAGAGAATTCACTATCCAAACCTTCCTTAACTATTATCTGCTCTAACTCTCCCTCCTTCATTGCAACTTCTCATTGCAGCCCTTAGGATTGTTATTTACTCTCTTTCTCATACCAACAGTTTATTTTAAAGGTTTCAAACAATAATAGTACAGGCAACACTTGTGTACCATTCATCTATATTCACTCATTGTTAGCATCTGTCACAATATCTTTTTTTTCTATCCTCACTTTTGAAAGCAAAAGACTCTATGACACTTTAGCTTAGCTCATGTCTCCTAAGAACAAGAATATTTTCCTACATAACTACAAACCAGATTTATAACTAAGAAATGTAGTGTGTATGCACTACATTTTAATGTAGATAGAATTTATATCTACATACTCCCCACTGTGTCTTTTATACCTATTTTTATTATTTTTTTTCTGTTGTTGCGGGATTTAATCAAACATTACTCATCACATTTACTTTCCTGCTTTTTCCTGAAAATTTTGATTTCTATACATATATTCTATGTCATATATCATATGACACCACAATTTAACCATTTCTTTACTGTTGAATAAGTGTGCTATTATAAGGAAATATATACAATCAAAATCTTTTACCATGAAATTATACATTTTTATAATAGATAAATCAGAATATACAGACAAAAACCTAAAGAACAGATCTGCTTGCAAATTGATGTATACTCTTTCTGTATTCTTATATCCTTGCTATGCTTTGTAAAATACATAGCTTGCACATACTAAGCATTACTTTGGCAGAGTTTAGCTTGGTAAGGTGTATCTAACTATGAGCAGAGATTTATTAAAAATATTTATAGACATGATATCAATAAACACATGCATTATGTATGTGTCTATTACACATGTATATAGAGTGTGTTTCACTTTAACAGTGAAAGTGTTTCTTTATTAATAAATAGTCCTTCATTATATCATTCTAATGGCTGCAAGAAATACTTTATTTCATAATTATTTAATCAATCTCTAATCTTTGTATAATTAAGACTTTAGTATTTTAAGAAAGCAATAATTAGTGTTTTTAATTAGATTATTTTAGCACATTAATCATTGCTTCTTTTCCATATATTGCTAACCTCAAGACTGATGAATAATCATATATTTAAGAACTTAGTTTTGTGTCATTAGATTGCTAGACCAATATCATTACCAGTTTCTAATGCTATCTGAAATTTTAGTGTTTGGAAGAATATAGCTTTTAGTTTTCAAGATTCCTAATCGTGTTCAATCAACTGCTCAGTAAATCTTTCTATATCATGTAATTTGAAATACTTCAATTAGCACACCAATTCTCAAACATATTGGTCTCAGAACCCCTTTACATTCTTTTTTTATTATTTATATATATTTGACATCAATTGTCAAATAGATAATGAAAAGGCTTCCATTTTTAAATTTTTATCCTAGGAAAAATCAATAATTTTAATGCCTCTAATAAAAATTATTTTTATGAATATTCAAGTAAAAATGTTTAATGCTTTTGTTGGAGCTGTGTGCCTACCTGTACAATCAGCAGCATTTTAATCCATTCTTCTACATGACAAAGTCCATGATTAAATACATTTCAACTATCAAAAGTTTCTTATTCTTTTACATAAATATTCTTATGTTAATCATGTAAACAATGGAAAATACTATAAATATTCACATATAAATCCCCTATATCTAGAGATTAATATCATTACAAGACCAGCAAAGCATGTTTTATGTCAATTATGTATGTGGTCAGCATGTAGAAAGCTCTCCAGAACCTTCTAAACTAAAACTAAAAGCAAATCAGACTACCTGTATTATATTATGATATTATACCTATGGCTAGAAATGGGTGAAACTGCTTATTTTAAGTGTCTAGACACACTTAAATGTCTACCGTTTTTCCAGCAAATATCATACATAGGACATTACATTTGATTTATATTCTCATCTTGGACTCTGACTGGCTAAAACTTTGCTCAAGATAAAGCACACAACTAGGAAGTAACAGAGCCCATTTTGAACCCAAGCTTGTTTGACTTCAAAAGACTGTGCACATCATAATTATGTGCATTCTTTCACCTGGGGGTTTGGAGTTCTTCAACATGGCAAAAAGCTTCTGAGAATTAGGAGAGGTTCTTCACAGCTTGGGACTTATGTATGAGCCTCTGGCACCTTATCATTGTGTTGGTTTCCCCCAGTGCATTAAGATGTCTTCATGGAAGCTTTATTTATTTTTTTAAAGATTTATTTATTTATGCATACAAGAACTGGGGTGTAGGCAAACAGTTTGGGGGGTAAGAGGAGTCACCACAGACAGAGTAGGGAGAATAGGTGGGTCTCCTGAAGTACACTGCTTAATGGGAGCAGCGGGCAGGACAGGGAAGGTCTGCTGTGCCATGTGGATCACTTCCCTGGCCAGGGATAAAACTCGTGCAGCAGTGGCTGCAGGTAGCTTCAAAGTGCTGTGCTTTAGCCCCTTGCACCACCAGGAAGGCCCCAACAAGTTTTAAAGTACAATCCTTATTGCCAATAGAGGCACTGATGCCAGGATGGCGGCAAAGGTTCCCTTCTTGTTAACTTCTCACATTTATTTCCATAGTCCAGTTGGTTATTTCCACAAAACGTTTCCTCTTTCCTTCCCACTGTTTCCTATATCATTCATGTGTTTATTGACTCCCACACAAGTACTGCATGTCTACCCTGTGCCTCAAGACACAGTTTAAAGTGCTATCATGTGCACTATAGAAAAGAAAACAAAGGAACAGACAGAACTAAACCAAAACAAACCCTGGAAACCTACATGTGGAATTAAGGCTGCCAGCAGGAAAAGGTGAGGAATAGGAGCAAAGTGGAAGGGGGAGCCAGTAGACTGTAGGGCAGGACTAGTGGCACTTTGCTGGTGAGCCTTATGTGGTAACATGCACCTGAGGAGGTGCAAATCTATACCCCTAAATCCTATATAGTGTTGTAAACCAACACTATCTCAGTAAAAAATATATATTTATAATAAAATCATTTTAAAAGACAAATCAGCTGCTTTAATAAATAAATAAATAAAAGCACTATTCCCTCCTCATGCTCCTCTCTTCCTTTTTTTTTTTTTTTTGGTCTCCTCTTACTCAAGTCACTTTACTTAAGGGTACGTGGTTGCAGGGTGATGAATGACTATCATCTGAAGGAAAGCAGGGGTGAAATTCTTGCTTGGCAGAAACCCACAATGACCAAAAATAAAGATTTCCTTCCTTTTAATTATTTTGTTCAGTGTCCTTGTGAAAACCTTCCTTCTCTGATTTCACATACTTTTTCCTGTTTCTCGTGAGTATATTTAACTGTTTACTAAGTGGGATATCGATTAATTTAACAATATTGGCTCACCTCCCAGTCAGGCAGGCTCCACAGTGGCAAGCTGGATTGTAGGGTGTTGAGTTGCACAATACCTCAGGGAAAGTCCCCTCGTCAGAAAATGACATTCAGTTATTAAGAGTTGATACTCTTCTCCACCATGAAAGTTTAAGTTATTTGTTCCATTATTAAATGGTACTCCTAAAAGAATACCTTCTTTGTGGAAACAAATAAAAATGGTTGTCACATTTAATTTTTCTGGGGAAAAAAATCTAATCTTTCATAAAAGTATACATGTTAAAATCAAACCATTTAATAAGCTATAAATATACAGTCTTTGACAGAAATACCTGTTTCCATTCACCTAATAATTTGTGAATACCATAAGGTACCAAATTTTAAAATGTCAAAGACCCAGGTCCCATAGCAGTACAACAAAATAATGCATTTAGAAAAATTAATCTTTTAAAGAAATATCAGGTAAACTAGTCTATATTCCCAGACTGCAAATACACAACTGACTTTATGAAGACTAGGTAGGGTCTATTTCTATACACGCAAATGAAAATGCTAGTGTGAGAGGATTAATTTTAAAATAAGTGAGATTTTTCCATTTCTTCAGATTTTTTTCTCTGTGAGGTGTCGGATCCACTGTTATTTCACTCTTTCTTTCAAATTACTGAAATACCATGAGAAAACATAGTGACTAGATAAGCCTAACTCACTGGTTGTGGTCAGCCCTTGGAAAAAACATGAATATGGTAGTAGGCACCATTTGGAATTTCTCTTCACTTCACTGTGAGTTCCTGTATTGCCTCTTCTCCCACCCCCAAGAGTAGGCCCCCTATAGACATATTTGTAAAATAAGGCACTAATACTATTGGTGTAGTTGATTGAAAGAGGTCAGGATGAAGATCAACTTATGAGCTATTACCTCATTGTAGCTGGAAATGAGATAGTGGCCTAGTTTTATTCTTTTACATACGGCTATCTAGTTTTCCCAACACTATTTATTGAAGAGAATTTCTTCATTGTATTGTTCTTGGCTCCTTTGTCTCAGATTAACTGTCCATGTAAGTGTGGGCTTTTTTCTCATTTCTACTCTATTGATGTGTGTTTCTATTTTTATTCCAATACCATACTGCTTTGATTATTATAGCTTTGTAGCATAGACCAACAGATATGATATCACTTTATTGTTACGGTGTTTTTGGCTATTCATGGATATTTGTAATTCCACATAAATTTTTGCACCATTTGCTCTATTTTTTTTTTTGAAGAATGCCATTAAAATGTTGGTAAGGATTACATTAAATTTGTAGATTGCTTTAGTCAGATTAACAATGTTAATTCTTCCATTTCGTGAGTATGAAATATCTTTCTATTTCTTTGTGTTTTCTTCTGTATTTTTTTGAATAATATACATGTTTTTTACCTCTTTATTGAGTTTATTTCTCAATATTTAACTATCTATTCTTTGATGTGATTATAAATGGGGTTGTTTTCTTGATTTCTTTCTCTTCTAGTTTATTGCTTGTATAGAGGAGCATAATAGTCTTTTGTGTATTGATTTTGTAGCCTATCAGTTTGTTGCACTGATTTACCATTCAAATAGTTTGCTTAGTGGAATCTTTAGAGTATTCAATGTATATTGTCATGTCATCTGCAAATAATGTAGCTGTATTTCTTTCTCAATTTGGATTTCTTTTATATCTTTTTCTTTCCTAGTTCCTCTATCTAGGACTTTTAATACTAAGTTGAATAGTAGTAATGAAAGTGGATATCCTTGTCTTATTCCAGATTATAGAAGAAAAACTTTCTGTTTTCCACTAGTGAGTAGGATGTTAGCATGTGTTTGTCATATATGGCCTTAATTATACCTTCTATGTACCTTCTATGTACCTTCTATCCCAACTTTTGAGAGACTTTATCATAAATGGTTGTTGAATCTTGTCAAATGCTTTCTCTGGGTCAATTCTTATGATAGTATGATTTTTTTTTTCTTTACTTTGGTTGATGTGGTGAATTTTGTTGATTGATTTGCAGATGTTGAGTCATCCTAGTGTCCCTAGAAAAAAATCTCATTTGGTTATGATGCATGTTCCTTTTACTGTATTGGCAAATTCAATTCACTCATTAAATAACATAAATTTATTTTAAAGGAAGTTCTATTTTACTCCTCTAAACTTAAAAAAAGTATGAATTATGGTGGTAAATTATTAGTGGTGGCCAGGGTCTTTTTAATATATCTGAAGATGTGTGAACTTATATGCAGTGTTGTAATTTATATGCAGTGTTGTAAACCAATATTTATTCTATTTAAAAGATCATACAATTTTTTTAAAAAACTGTCCATTTTTAAAAATAGAAGGTAATATATACAAACCAAACAAAGCCTTTAAATAGAGATATTAGCTTTTGATTTAAAGGGGATTAGTGGTAAAAGTGTACATATTGAGCCTTCCCACTTGAATTAACCAAAATATTTGAAGGAGAATTGGAGAGGAGAGTTGGAGACTCTCAGTATGTGATTCCATGTCTTTTAAGAACTTCTTTGGGTAGCTCCCAAAATCATTTCAAGTACTACCAGGGAGTCACATCTCACACTTATAAAAGCTGACTGACAAGCTTTAGGTGATAGAGTGAACAAATGAAGAAGAAAAAAAGATTTCAAATATCGAAGGCTGTGGAGTCCAACCCACACAGCTATGGACTAGAAATTACTTACACTCTCCAGGGGTTAGGAAATGGGTCAGACTCAAAGAAGAAGCAGGTTGGTATGACAGGCAGAAATACAGTGCCTGCAAGGAAAATCATTTTGGCAAAAGTATACTGTCAATACTCAAAAATGTTTAAGTTCTGACCCACAGAGACAGGAGTCAAGAACAAGTATGTCGTAAGGAGAGAGTATTTGGAAGAAGTATGAAATCCACCTAATCAGAGAGGTAATAGTTAACATTAACCAGACTTAATTCAGCATTATTTCCCCCAAGAGTCACTTTCTTCCCTCTTTCCTCTTTCAGGGAATAGAACTCCATGAAGTACTACATTACTACTGTTTCAGTACTACATGACTAGAAGTTTTTGTAGTAATGGATTTATTGATAACTTCCCGGCAGTTGCATGGAACTTGTAACTGATCATGTTCTTATTGAATAACCTATTAAACATCTTTGTGCTTAATTATGATAAATCTGAACCACTACACTATGGAAATGCCATATTTGTGTTAAATTGATTTGTGAGCTCTCTTTAGCAAGTTTACAAGCCTCTTTATATACACCCCTATACTCATGGCCCTTCTCATTTTACCTCACTGTAGTTTCATACCTTTTTATCTGCTTTTTATTCCTTTTTCTGTCTTTAGAAAAAAGGTATTGCTGATATTATATCTTCTTAATTAAATTTAAGACACTTTAAACCTTTTTTAAAAACATATGTTGGTATATGAGATAAAGAAATAAATAGACTTCATATTCTACTCAACTACCCAAATTAGAAATCCCAGTCACTTATGATATCAAACTCTTTTTCTATAGTCCCATTTTACATCAACCCACAGTCACCATTTTCACTGAGTATTCAGTTTTTCTAAGTTGATAAAGCACTTCCTAACAGTCAGGTGATCTCCAATTTTCTCCAGTGCTAATTGTTTCTTCATAGAACTTCCAGAGTGAACTTTCTTAAAATAACAAAGCAATTGGTAAATTGTTCTTCCTGGCTCAATGTCACTCAACAGCTCTTCTTTCAGAATTATTCAGTAAGTCCAAACTCTATATATGGATACTTTTTCTGACCCTTCTTTCCAACTTCTTCAGCCTCATTTCTCACTATGAGCCTCATGAATGCTACACTTTAGACTGAGTGAGCTATTTGTGCTTTTCCACTCCCCCATAAATTTTCACTGGTTACCCTACTCTTTCTAAGCTGTGCAGAACCAGAGCAAATTGTCCTTAAATTAATGAAGTATCAGAGGAATGGTAATATTGTTACTATTATTATATAACTACTAGTAACTAATAGTTATTACAATTATCTATTAATGAATATTGACCAGTAGCCCAGGTCTGTAAGCCATGCTATTTTATGAGTTAGGTATCAAATGGACAGGTGAAATATACATTGTCCAAGAATTTAGAAAGCAATGAGAGAGAACAGGTAAGTCTCAACTCCAGTTTGCCTTAAAGCAAATTCTTAAAAGAATGCCCTCTTCTATTATCATCTACCACCACATAATTACATTGGCAGATGACAGAGTGGCTATATGATCGAAAATATAAGTAACTGGACTTTTGGTCAAATGGGTACTGTGACTTCCTTATTTCTTATTTTTTTTTCATAAAGGAGTTATTAAAAATGTTAATTTCTGGAAGTCTCTGTAATATCTAACTTCTTAAGTAAATCTATCTACCCCAATCTAAGGAGCTATATCTTACTGAACACAAGAGACTTAAAGTATGTATATTATACACAATAAAACTCAAGTTTTCTTTTACAATTTGATATTTAAAAATTCTTTTATAACTTTTCTAACAACTTATCAATTATTAATTCTCCAATTTCCTCTTTGCTTTCTGGCATGGAAGACCAACTTTAAATTTCCTTGAGAGAATATATGGATTCTTAAACATGGCATTATCAGAGAAAAAAAGAACAATAATTACTTGGAAACAGGAAGCTGTTCCTTCAACAAAGGAGCGGATGTTGGATTTATGTGATGGACTCCATTTGAGAAAAGTGTACCCATTAAAAAATCAATACTTCTAGCTCTAGGGGGTCACAGAAAATATTTTTAGATCCTGACAAAAAAATAAATAAATAAAGGGCTTGAGAGAGTTGCACCTGGCAAGAATTTTAGGCTTAAGACTTGTCAGTCTTTAAGCTTAAAAAAATAATAACCTCTACAAATTGATTGACAAAGAATTTACAGAGTCAAACTATCATAAAAATGGTAGCTACAAAAAAAGATGCACAATCATATCTGTGATAGAATTGTCTGTTAGAATGGAAGATCCATATTATTTACTAATGTATTTTTTCTCTATATACTGAAGACTAGGTAAGAAAATAACAAAATGAACTTAGTTCCCTAGTGCAAATCAAATGAGTTCTTAACACCAATTGACACTAATTTTCTATTTTTAGGTTGAGAACATTTCAAGACATTTTAATGCCTTGCCATATTTGTGGGTAATATATACTCCTACAGGTTGATCTATCATCCCAGTGGCATATTTGATAATTTGGTTCAAAATCAATGAGAGTTCACCATTCCCCACAGGGTTTTGATGCTTCTATTTGAAATCTACAGAATGCTGAGCCAAGTACAAACAGCAAATTTTATTTTGGATCCCCAGCTGGGATAATTTAGGAATAAGTTCAAGAATAAAAAGTCCGGTTCTTCTAAGTCTCAATCAAAATATCCTGATCTTAGAATCAGAGAATTGTCAATGAAAATAACAAATTTAGAATCAGCTAAATATGTTATCCCCCTCAACTCCCCATATATCAACTGATCTTTCACAGTAAATTAGAGTGGAATCTTCTACATTCTCTCATCTCACTATTTCATGAGTTATAGGAAACAAAAAGCAAACAAAAAACAAATGTGAAATCTACCTAGAAAGTTGAGTCACAGAGGTAAGGTAGTGAAAGGGAATTCTATGTAATTTCCTTATAGTATAGAAATTACTTTATTCTGATTGGACACCTGTAAAATGTATTTTTTCATGAAATATGAAACCCTAATGATATCTTTAGCTTGCAAGTTTAAAAAAAGTGAAAATAACTTTGATGTGATTGTGACATTAGGATTAGCTGAGGAGAAGGAGCAAAGGGCTGATTGGGTGTGCTGTTCCATTTGTATGCAAATAAATCCCAGTCAATCTGTACATTTTAATTTCTACTTTCAAAATACTGAAGAGATTCAAGTCCTCCAGTTTTTTTCTTTTTCTTTTCCTTTCTCTATACTTCTTTCTAAATGCTTACAGATATCTCACAAATTGGTATCTTTTCAAAGCTTGTTTTCTCCTTACAGGGGAATTTTTTTCCTAAGAAACTCCTAAATATTAACATAAATATTATGTCCTAAATATTAACATCCAAATATTAACATGGACTTGGATTCTCATTTTAGTTAATTTTGTAAAATACCTTTGTATTTCTTCTTAATTTTGCTTATCTTTCTTTGAGCTTCTCTCTAACTCAGTCTTTCTTGGATTGCGTTCCAATAACTAGAGCTCTCTGTGTCATTCTGTTGACATGAAAGCAACCTTTTGAAGACAGCCTTCAAAAGAAGCTTTTTGAAGACAGCAAAATGGCAGTTAGATATTGATTTGCTGATACACTGGAACTTCAATACCACGTATCCTACTAATCTCAGATTACCGGGCCTTAATGGATTACAAATTTGTTGATGCCATTATTTTTAACTATTCCAAAAGTATCCCAACAAGAGGCAAAGAATCACCTAAGGTAAACACAGAATGGAACCTCAGAAATCATCCACTCCATTTTACAGATGAAGAAATGAACCAAGACACATTAAATTATGCACCACAGTATTTATAAATTCCAACTAGTACTGACAGCATTTGAAACTGGGCTTTGTGATTTCCTCTTTAGGGAGGAATTCCCTAAGCCTAATTTGCTCATGCATTAATAATTTATTACAGTTCCTTACAAGGGTTAATGACTCATTTGCTTTTAATTAAGAAATTATTTTACTAAAAAGTAAAACAGAATATAGGTGACCTCACAGAGAATTATGGATGCTTCTGCTCATTGATATTTCCACTAGCATCTGGATTTTTTTAATTGAAATCTAAGCACTATCTAGATTCCAAAATAATAGTTTTATATTTTGCCCAGTGTTCTCATTTTATCTAAAAATTATTTTATATGACAGGTATAAATGTTATCGCTATATTACACATGAGTAAACTGGGAACTAGGTAAAGTTAGCTAATTTTTCCAAGACGACATAGTAGTTAAAATTTTGGAGCTACTTTAAGAAGGCAGGAATTAGGTATAATAAAAAGGGTACATAATAAAAAGGGTGGTTTCCACAACTCTTAGTAATTTTTTAAAAATTAATTTTTTATTGAGATAACATTGGTTTATAATACTGCATATGTTCAGGGGTACAGGTGTTGCACATCTTTTTATAAATATAATCAAACTGTACCAACCAAGGCACCCATAGTCCTCCATTATAGTCCATTAGGAACTAGGTAATGGACTCTTTGCTTCCCAACCTCCCTTTACCCATCTTTACCCCTTTACTGGCTTCAGTTTTACAGTCATGTTTCTAAAGTGGTTTTGTCTCACCTTTGTTTCCTTGGTCTATATTCCACATGAGTGAAACCATTGATCTCATCTTCTGATTAGAAGCTAAGCAGAGTTGGGCCTGGTTAGTACTTGGGTGGGAGACCCTTTATGTTTGAGATGGTTGTTCATGAAGCTTTGTTGTTCCTCTTTGTATCATGGGTGTGTTTTGCCAATTTGAGTCACCTGCCAGTGTACACCAGGCATGATGTGCACAGTGCAAAGTCACCAGATGTAGGGTGCCTTATGCTACCCAGTAGGGGACACCAGGTATGGGCTGGGCCTGCTTTGCTTGGCAATAGCCATTACCACATTGTGCTGTCACCATCATTGCTGCTGCTCTTGGACATGGGATCCTACCTGTCAAGCCCTGCAGATGGTTGGCTTAGATCTTTATGTAGTGAGAAGGAAGGGAGGATTCTTATACCCAGATGTCTGTTCTCAGTCTTTCTTTAGTACTCTGTGCTGCCCCAATATTCTTTTTGTGTAATTTTTCCAAATGAAGGAAGAGTGTCCCTTTTCTCTGCTGCTGCCTGCTACCCTCCCCATGGGTTTGACTATCCAAAAACCACCATGTTGAATGCCCAGCGACCATGCCCTTTGGCACCACTTCCTTTCCAAACAGTCACTTTGGTCATTTTCACTGTACACAGTAGGATTTGTACCTGCGCAGTAGGATTTCGTATATGATCTGTCACCCTCACTACAACCTCCTTTGTCTCTTCACTCTCCTTCCTCACATGAAGCCAACAATTTCCATGCAAAACCTTCAAAAAATTCCTGTGTCTCCTGTTGATGTACCTCTCGATCTAACTTTTAACTAATTTTTCCTAGTTTTATTTTCTTAGTTTTATTTCTTTTTTTTTTTAGTTTAGTTTAGCACTTAAGAGAGAATGTTCCAAACCTTTCTGATGCACCATGTTGCAGGCACAAGAAATCACTATAATTACATGACCAAAAATGACCATTTACTTAATTTCTAATACAAAAGGCATGTTTTGATAAAGGGATAAGAAATAACACTGGGAAATTGAAAATATAACAGCCAAAATTTTAATTTATATATTTTGGAAGGAGGGCTGTCCAGTGATTGGGATTCTTGAGTTGCTCTGAGAATGATTTCAGTGGAGTCTCCATTCAGCAACACATGGTAATTGTATTAAAGAAAAAGACGTTTGCATAGACACAAACAGGCAAAGACTGTATTTTAAAAGGACAGATTTATTAAGAAAAAAAAAGAGACATACATAGTAAGACACTGAGGGCAGTCTTAGGGAAAGATCTGCCTAATAGCCAATAATTTTTAAATTCTACAGAATTAGAAGAGATACCTTCAAATAAGTAAGATTTTTTTAAAAAAAAATATGTTTCCATGTAACATTTCTTTGAAACCTAACAAGGACTGCTATCCAGAAGAAAACAAGGCAAGAAAGCAAGAAAAAGGAAACCAAAGAATCCCAGAAACAGGAATCCAACCCAGAAGAGCAGGAAGAGTAAAATACATGTTCTGTGCGTTAAGTAACATTACACACTGAATTCAAGATCAGAATGCCTCCGAAGATAATCAGGCATTTGAATAGAGGCCCCCTGGCTTCTTTGTATCTTTAAAACACACTACTTTGAGTTTGTCCTTAATTGGGGTCAGGAAGGTTCTACATGCCAGCATGGTGCCATAACATTTTCAGAAATAAGGCATTTTCTAACACTCCAGTCCAACTCAGACTATCAAGTTGTTTTTGACTAGCTGCTCTTGGCCAGGAGGAGACCATCAGCAGCAATAATAACACTCAGCACACTAGCTAATCAGCAGCGCTCCGGGGGAGGCAATGGCCACAATTAGTTGAACTTCTTGCAAAATTGAAGCAGAAGCTGGGTGTAGAAGACCTGCACACTTAGTCATCACCTGCAACATTTTCTTAAAATGTTTTATTTCATTAATCTAGTCCATACCATCCTTATAAAGGAAAATGCCTACCTTTTGTTTGTTAGAGAGAAAACACATTATCCAGCTGGTGAGGATAACTAAAATCATTTTGATCAAAAAATGGGAAACTACTGCAGAGACAGGTTGAAATCTTCAGTTTTAGCATCATCTATCATGAAATTCTTGATGCTGAATCAGATGAGCAATGAGGTTTTGATAACTACTTTAAGAAGCACTATAGAAGTGCTTTTTCCTATATTTTTTCATTCAAGGGCAATTACCTAGTAAATCAATAACTGATGATGGATAAATAAAGGCATAAAGAGCCTTATTTATTTATTTATTTATAATTTGTACTTACTTGATTCCCAAAAGAATTTCGAGTTGCTTATAATAAAAATGTTGATATATATATTCTAGAATTTTTTTTAATTTTATCAAGGTTAAAGCAAAAAAAGGCAGTTACTATTAAAAAAGTCTATAATCAAACATAGTTGCTCTCTCCTTGCCTCAATCCTTCTCCACAGGACCAATCATTCTTGAACTCTCAATGTTTCCTGATACTCACTTATACTGTTATTACTTAACTTAGTCTTTTTAATATATTATCAATTTCATTTTATATCTCCCGATCTGAAATTTATTTTTCTGCCCTCATTTTCTCTTAACCTTATTAAACAAATGTCCCACAACTTTACAGTTACCTACCACTTCATTTCTCTGCTGGCTAATCTAATCATCCACAAGATCTTTAAAAGATGCATATGCTTAGTGCCCACCTAAGATTAATGAGAATGTCCAGGGATAAGGTTTAGCATGTGGAATGTTTTAGAGCACATAATGAGTAGGTATGCTAGGAAATAAAGTTTGAGACCCACTATGTTTGTTCTCCCCTCCCATTCCCTTGCTCTTTGTTGACATTTAGACCTTCATCATCTCTTGTATAGATCATTGATATAGCTTTCAAGTGCATTTCATATTCCCTTTTACAGCCACTTGTATCCACTCTCTTTTATAAAACAAATAATGATTGATGGTCTTTTCTGACATTGAGTTTCCCTACACAATGTTGCTGGACTTGTTTTGCTAAATGATCTTATAATAATCTACTGCTTAAAATTCTCCTTCATGCTCAAGATAAATTCCAAATTCACTAATAGAACACTGATCTTGCTTCATTTTTTCTGCCAACTGAAATCAATTCAGTTCCTTGGCCACACTATTTGCTGTTTCCTACATAATTAATAATCTGGTGGGATCATGTAATGTTTAAGAGCTCATGTGTGGTAGAACATAGAAAGTTTCAGCAAAACTATGAGATGGTTCTTTGGAAAAATAAACCTTCACATAGAGAAAAGAGAAAAGAGAGTGGACTCATTCATAAAAATGAAAAAATGAAATAGGAGGCATTATAACAATTAGAACAGAAATACAAATGTTCATAAGAGACTACTATTAACTATTATATGCCCCAAAAAAATAAAATCTAGAAGAAATATATAAATTCTTAGAAAGATACAACCTACCAGGACTGAAGCATGATGAAATAAGACTATCTGAACAGAACAATTACTAATCAGGAGATTGAATCAGAAATTAAAAACTTCCCAGCAAATGAAAGCCTGGGATCAGATGAGTTCATGATTGAATTCTACCAAACGTTCAAGTATATATTAGAATTACTCTCTCCACAGTCAGTGATCCCCCATAGGTTGTATTCTTTCTGCCACATTAGCACATTGTGTGACAGATAATAAGCTCTCCATATGTCTTTATTGAGTAAATGACAGAATTATCATCTTAAAGGTGTTTTCTTTATCAAATTTAGTAATTGTGTATATTTAAACATCCTGTATGAATTCAGAATAATAATGTTTCCAATTTTAATTAGGTGTTACATATATATATGTGTGTATATATGTATGTATATATATATATATGTATACATAAAGCTCAAATAACTTGACCAAGTTGCCAGAGTTAAGAAGTAGTAAATCAGGTTGTCTGACTCACCTTCTCACACTGAAAATGAGAGAACTGAAATAGTTAAGGTTTCTGTTTTAGTATGTGTTTTTTAAAAAAACAAGTAAATATAAAGTTCAAAATAAAACGTAAAACTTTAGCTCATCTGCACAATCCTGTGGCAAAATACAGGAGAGTATATAGTGGTGATGATGTATGCTTGAATATTAATTATGTTTTTGTCACTTTTGTTAGAAAAATGCTAGAAAACAAGAGTCTTATTACTCAACTATTATAAAGTATAGATTTAGAGCTAAATTATTTATTATGCTTAAATTTAAAATGAATAGCAAGACTATGTGATGAATGTACCCCTTTAGAAATGTAATTCTACTAGGTACTGTTTAACACACACTAGGAAGATCCAGTGAAGACTTTAAAACAAAAGAAAATAATAAAAGCACTGGACCTAAGAAATAAAATTGCCATCAGGTAGAGTGACGATCCACTCATGAGATATTTGGATCTCTACACAAACACTAACCAGATAGAAAATAATTTTCATGGGATAAAATTCAAAATAGAACAAAAACAATAAATTGCTTAAAATAACTGAGAAAGACTATAGAGACTACAATAAACAAAACTGTGAAACTCTCAATAACAGACGATGAGCTGAATAAAGAGAGGAGCATTTCGTGTTCTTAGATGACATGTCTCAATGTCATAAAACATCACTATTCTCTAAATTAAGATTCAACACTTTAAAAAAACACAAATAAGGATCAAGGAGGAAATAAGACAAAAAATAGCAAACTATAAAATGGAAACATTCAGCTGGGGAGGGAGGGTGAGAGGAATCAAAACAGGGGAGGGAAGGGCATAAGAGACTGGTGACAGTTCATGAGTACCTTGGTGGTGGTTATTTTATGGGGATCACATCTGAGAAGAGAAATCAAACTTGTACAAAAATGAACAATGATGTAAAAATATATAAGTAAATTTTTTTAAAAAGAAAAACACAAATAAAATTTGTTGTATTTTTGAAGTATCGTTAATTTACTATAAATTTATTTTGAAAAAAGAAACTATCTTTGACAAGTCAATCTTTGGAAACAAAAGAGGGTGTTTGTTCTAATGTTTTGTTAAGCTATTCTACAAAACATCGTCATAAGTGTAATATGCTGCTGGTGCAATAACAGATAAGTAAAGCAATGACTACTCCAATGAGGGCAGACAGATCGAGTATGTATGAGAACTTAATGTACAATAAAGGTTGTATTACAAATCAATGGAGAAATCTGTCAAGATCAAATGTTTCAGAGGATTTGGTTTATTTTTTAAAAATGTATTATTTATGCATACAAGCACTGGGGTACAGGTCAGAGGTGTGGGGGGTGAGAGGATTCACCAGAGACAAAGTGGGGAACAGAACAGGCAGGCTGGCTGAAACACACTGCTAAGGGGAGCAGCAGGGAGGCAGGAGAGGTCTGCCGAACCATGTGGGTCACCTCCCCAGCGGTTGCAGGGATCGAACTCGTGCTGCAGTGGTTGCAGTTTACTTCACAGTGTGTTGCTTAACCCATTACGCCACCAGGGAGGTCCAGAATTTGGTTTAATAGGAATTCTTATACTGGAGCAGTGTAAATTGGTGCCACAATTTTGGAATTCAATTTGGAAAGAACATTCACATATACTTTGATCCAACATCTTTTGCACAGGTGCCCTGATAGTTTTGTAGAACTGTTTATAGATACACCATTCATAACAGAAAGAATATGGAAGTAGTCCACATACCCATCAGTGGGGAAATATATTAAAATTTATATTGATTCAATTGTATTCAGAAAGACAGCATACATCATAGTTCAATGAATGAATTACAGATATGTACAAAATGCAGATGAATTTTGGAAACATAATGAACGGGGAAAAAAGTTAGCTAGTTTCAGGAAACTGCATAATGTATGATATCACATTTACTACAATACCACAAGACTAAATAATAAAATTGCTTAGAAGGGTGTATGTGTGTGTATGCGCACAAAACACTATTTAAAAAGAACAAGAAGTGAGGTCTCTGGAACTTTTAACCTGCCTTGTCTACTCCAGAGAAATCCCCTAAGCAAAGAGTTGCAGCCCACTGAGAAAGACTCTATCTGCCTTTACCGGAATTGTGTCAAGAGGATTTATGTGGGAACACTGACAAAGAAATAACAGAATTGAAGATAGTGATTACTTCCCTGTTGGAAACAGGCATATGCAAAAGGATTGAGCACTTAATAGACATTTATGACCTTCTGGTTCCTAGATTTCTACTGGTGTGTATTGTTAGTTTTATCACTATGCTTCATATCCTACACATATTCTTTAAACACTTCATTAAAACGATTACAAGAAAAGGAAACATTTTTCTTGACATAAAAAAGTAAGTTAAAAAAGAGTTACCAGTCAGAAAAAAATTGTTCCCAAATGCAAAAGAAAAGCCAAGCCTGTTAATTGCAGTCTTTTTTCTGCAGAATGCAAACATGAAACTATTTTATTTTTTCTTCAATAATTGGCCTGTTTACTTTTCCTTTGTGGTCTCTTAAGACATCTTGGGAAAAATGTATAGCCATGCATTCATTTTCATGTTAAAAATTCAGTTGATTTCATCTCATAGATAATTCAGTACTGACCTTCTCTTCACTGCCAGTGTCTGCTAGTTATCAAATGGGAGGAAAGTGCCAAATGGTGGGCATTTCCATTCTTCTTGCCCCCAAATACCTCACCTCCTTCCAACATCCCCAGTTGGGAAAGGCGATGAGGCACTGGAAAGAAGGGATGAAAGTATTACTTGTGCAACTGTTGCTGTTGCAACCACATATTAAGGAATGAGCAAAAAGTCTTACCAGCTATTACAGTCCATCCCAGCTGATGATGTCTGTGGCACAAGTGGGTGCCTACATGCTTCTCTAAGTCATTTGGGAAGCCCCATGAGAAGGTTCTAATAACCATATTCAATTCCCTCATGTGGAAGATGCACTCTTTCAGCCCATCAACTTTGGTAATTGTGTTTTAATTTTTATTCACATAAAAAATGATATCTAATTTAATTTCTCTTTCAATTTCTTCTTTGACCAATGGGTAATTTAGGTGTATGTTACATTGTTTTCATGATGTTTAATTTTATGTATCACCATGGCTAAATCTAGATATTGTTCTAAAGGTGTTTTTTAGATGCAATTAGCATTTGCAATCAGTTGACTTGAAATAAAGTAGAATATCTTCCATAAGGTGGTAGTTCCTAATGCAATTAATTGAAGATCTTGAAAGAAAGACTAAGGTATCTAAAGAAGGAATTCTGCCTCCCAATTGCAACACAGAAATGTGTCTGAGTTTCCAATCTTAAGACTCAAGTACAGAACATCAATTCTTACCTGCTGTGTTGACCTGCATTTTCGGGCTTTTTAGGTCCCACAATAACATGAACCAATGAGTTAATGCCTATAAATCTTTCTTTCTCCCTCTCTCTCAAGATGATAAACAGATAGACAGAAACACACACACACACACACACCACATATACATAGATCTGTTTCTCTGGCGAATATTAACTAAAGCAGTTTCCAAACATTTGGAGGTGTTCCAGAGATCTTTCTTTTTTTAATTTCTAATGAATTCCATTGTAGTCAGACAGCTTTCTTTATATAATTTAAATCTACTAAGAATTGTTTTATCATCCAGCATATTGAGATATCAGCAAACGTTGTGCGTACATTTGAAGATAATATGTTCTGATGTTGTTGGTTAAAATGTTGTAGAAGTACCTTTTAGGTAGAGTTACAAGATTCTATATTGTTTGATATTCTATACCTTTACTGACTCAATACTCCATTATTTGGAGCACTTATTTATCCATTTGGCAAGAGGGAGGTGAAAACTCCCACTGGGGTTGTGAATTGGTTTAGTTCTCTTTACAAGTCTCAGTTTTGCTTCATTATCTTCACATCATGTTCATAGGTTAACAAATATTTATGGGTATTGTGTACTATATTTGAATTGACATCTTTATCTTTATAAAATAACTTTATGCATGAAACATTTTTTACCTGAAATTTACCTTTTCTGATATTAATATAGCCACCCTGTCTTGTTTGTAGTAGCACTTGCTTTATATTTATGAAGTCACTTCCCTTTATTTCTTGCTATTTGTTTTCTATTAGTCTCATCTGCTTTTTCCCCTTTTTCTCTCTTTGTGCCTTCTTTTGGTTTGGGTATTTTTATGTCATTTCATCTTCTTTGCCAACTTTTTAGTTATAATACTATGTTTTGTGATATGAGTGACTGATTCAGCATTTATAGATCACAGTTTGACTCATTACCACCTACGCTGAAGCAATATTCCACTTTACCTGTACCATACATTCCTTTCAGCTGTGTGCTTTCATTCCTCCCTCCCAGTCTCTGCATTGTTGTTAGACTTTCACTACTTTTACATATGTTATAAACTCCAACACATAATGAACCAGTATCCCCATGTGCTATTGCTTGTCTGAAGGTGACTTATGTGATAGGGTATGGTATCACTGGGAAAACTTTCTTTCTCCTATAGCTGAGAAAACATGGCTTCTTCCTGCCTATCACTGGAACCCCCAGGTAGAACAAGGCATACTCAGATCTCTTAATGTTCCAGTCAATCATCTTCTATTTTAAAATAGCTATTTTTAGCTTTCTGTCTATGTTGCCAGATTTCTATTGAGGTTGTGTTCTTTGGTGCTAAGCAATAATAACATTAGCATCTAGTGACATTGTGAGTGTAAAATCAATCCCATACAAATGACTTATACCATATAATTCAGGTTATATATTAACACTGATAATTAATAGGTGATTGTTGTTCATAATCTCATATAAATGTATGATCTTTATCATTCAAAGTACAATTTTGTGCTTTGTGTAACATTGAACATATCAGTGACTCTGCATCTTAACAAAATCCCTAAAATGTTTATAATGTTGCTGGCACCTCAGAATCTCTTAATGCAAACTCTTGATTAATTGGGTAATGGCTTCTAACAATTTTATATAGTCACACACAGTATATGGCAACTTCTCAAGCAATGCATCATTGGTTATTGTATAAGAAGACAGTGAAATAAGTTGTAAATGAGTTAAGTTATTTCAGTATTTTAATAAGTAGGAAGATGTGACTGAATGTTAACATATAAGGTATTTTAATAAGAAAAACATGTTATAAAAAATAAAAATATTGTTGAAAAGCATATAAATAATAAAGGCAGAAACAGTTGATGTTCCAACAATTCATCTAATAGTCTCAAACTTCAACTCCTCCCAAATCTATGTACATTTAATGTAATTAAATTACACTTGATGTAATTCTTAACCAAATTTTTTGAACTGGACAAAATCATTCTAAAATTAATAGGAAGGAATGGATGTGTGGGAATTTTCAAGAAAATTGCCTTATCAGAAAATAAATCTCAGTAAAAAAATAATGGTAATCAAAAAAATGCTAGTGAGCAAAAAAATACAAAAAAAAAAAAAGGGGGAAAAAGATGTTACCAAACAATGACCCTTCTAGTTGGTAGATAAGAGAATGACATCAGACTTTTGAGAATTCAGTTTTATTGCCAAATGATTTTCAAGGAGGTAGAAGATAAACTGAAATCAACCACTCAGATTAAAAGAGGATGTGAGGTTTTAGATGTTTGAGGGGCTAAGGTTCAGAATGAAGGAGTTAAATTTTATTGGCCAAAATGTGGGATGGAGACAAAGAAATGTGGACTTGACTTAAGTCCATTGGTTATAGAGGAGTTCTTATACAAAGAAGTATGCAGAAGCTTTTCCTCGAATAACAGAAATCTGAATTTCTTTTGGTGGATCCCTCACCTCCAGATGCCCCCTCTTCTGTATTTGTTCCTCATAACTCCAACGAGCTTTAAAGCTCAGTTCAAAGTTAGTGGATAAGCCTCCAGGATCTGCATCCCTGTAAAAGCTAGTCTCAGAGGAAAGTTTAGATAACTTTTCCTTTTTGCTTTAGGGTCTAAAAGCAATTAACCATTTACCCTTAGGTTCACTAAAAGTGGATTCAATAATATGTTAAAAAAACAAATATGAAAAGGGAGAGTGCTGCTATTTTTAGAACTATTGGTTCTCAATTTAAATATATATAGCTATTTTATACTACACATAAAAATAAATTCCAAATTTGGTAAAGGTAAAAAAATAGACACTAAAGTAATAAGGTATGAAAAATCATGTAGGCAAGTATATTTATAATCTGGAGTAAAGAAGATGTTCCTAAGAATTAAAGGCAATCAGGAACCATAAAGAAAAGCAATTCCTGCTTTGAATATATAAAAATGAAAATGTATGTATGATGAGATCATTACCAAAGTTTAAGAAGTAGGAAAAATGAATGGACAAAGGGTAAGGAGTTAATATTCCTAAAATTAATTTTAATGAATAACAGAATAAAAATAGGCAATGATTATAAATAGGCACTAGGCAAAAATAGGAAGTATAAATGGTCAGTCAACCTGAAAAATGCTCTATTCGTAAGTGTTAAGAGAAGGAAAAACAAACCTTCTCCTCTGCATTCCTAACAGGAAAGGATTTATTAAGAAAATGAGGACTTACACAATCATTGAAATAGCTGTGGGGGAAAGTTGGGAAAAGGCCACTGTGGCTTAAGGTTTGCCACTAGCTTCAGAAAATGGGGTTTGCTACTCATGCTCTGGTTAGGAAATGTGGTCACCTGTTCCTAGCAGTCACAGGTAGAGGTGGCAAAGTTGTGGAGGTTGCTACAAATTTGCATTTTAGCTAAATCTCATGCATTTGCCTACCACTGAGAAAAGAAGAACAACTTCAGCTTATCTTCCACCTACCAAATATTTATGAGGTTTCTAAATGACTGGAATGGTTTTTAATTTAATTTAGCTGAATGTGTCTGGTAAGAGGTTCTGGGAAAGATTCAGAATTTCAGCCCAGTCTTCTAGGAAGAAAATAGAATGTGGAGGAATGGTACTGAGTACCAAGGTTCATTTTGTCTGACAGAGATGCTCCAGCTAATAAATGCAAAATAAAACAAACCAGATACTATTTTTTATCAGATCAGAAAACATTTGAAATATGAATAAATCTCAAAAAAATGAATATAATCTCAAACACAACAAGTGAGACAATTTGTAAAATAAATAGTGTTTCGTGAAATAATTTGGCAACAAACACATGTCAAAAATGTAATATATTTTATCTAGCAAGTTCTCACCAAGGAATTCTCTTTTCAAAAACTATTAAAATAGTATGCCTAAGTATTTGTTGTAATACTATGCATATTATAAAAAGGTAAGCAATTCAACTCAAGAAGAAATTAGAACATATATGTACTAATGCTATGGAATAGCATTCAGCTATTAAAAGCAATCAAATGGTTATATAAATGATGACCTGTAAAGACAGGCATATTTAGTTAAATGAAAACTATACCTATTGTGTGTGTGATATATATATCTCAGTATATATCAGGGAAAACTTGAAAAGTTTACATATCAGCAGTTATATATATATGGATGAAACTACTTGGAAAAATAGATAAGCTATTTCAATTATTACTGTTTAAATTCTTTTAAAAAGCCCACTGGGATTTCAGTGAGTTGTCTGCTTTATAGTGTAAAGCAGTTACTACAAAAAAGACCCAGACTGATGGCGTGATCAAAGAAACAGCAAGAAAAATACCTTCAAGGTAATGTTTTTCCTTATATGTCATTCTTGAAAATTATGAAGGGCACCCATAGATTTAAGTCATGGTCTTTAAATACTGTATAATCCACTTCCTCAGATGCAGATGACACTGTATTTCCTTCTTTTAAACTCTACGAAATCAAGCCAATAGGCAAAAATCTTGAGCTTTTTGTTCATGACGCACCCCATCCCTGAAAATTCTGTATAACCAAACCCAAATTATTAATCTTGCAAGTGTGACTTGACTGAATGTAGCCTATTTTATAAAATTTCCAAAATACTTATCCTTTACCCAACAGTTACATGGAGTGTTGTATTTTATTTCCTTGACATATTGACATTGTGGTTGGTCATGTGACTTTTTTGGCTAATGGAATAAGTGACGTCTAAATCTTGAGAAGTATCACCACGTTTCCACTTGTCCTTTTGAGTACTTTTGTCCTTGACTATAATAAAAGCACTACTGTGACAAGTGCAAACTACTGGGTGCCAATCCATCCACAGACTTGGTATGTTGCAGGTATTGTCCTAATTGCTTTACATGAATTAAGCAAATTCTATTCTTGTAATATGGTGTGATATAGACTTCTCTTTTAACATAGCATGCTAATAAGGCTCTCTCAGTGACTGGTACTTCCTTTTTCTATGGGAGATAATTTATTTAAAAGTCTGGGGAAGCAAAATAATTTTTCTTTTAGTGTTTGAGTTTTTACTTTTTTAGGATCATCACTTAGAATTTAAATTAAAGCGCATTGGCAGCTCTCGCCCCTTGATCTTGGGGCTCCATTCTCTTTATATGTATCCACATAAATAAATATGCAGATAATACTATTTATAATGGAGAAACAGAAACACATTTATACCTGTGGAAGGGAACAGTGGGCAAGACTGGGATAGTCTGCTGTGCCATATGTGGGTTGTTCTTCTCTAAGTGGTAGGCAAAAGCATGAGGTTTAGCTAAAAAGCAAATTTGCAGCAACCTCTACAAATTTGCCTGTGACTACAAGCCGCAGATGACCCCAGGTCTCCTTAGCAGAGTGTTCTAGTAAATCTGTCTGTTCTGCTCCCCACTCTGTCTCTGGTGAAATTGCTCACCCCCCAACCCCACACCTCTAAACTATGCCCCAGTTCTTCTATGCAAAAATACATAAAAATTTTTAAAAAGCATAACTAAAATTGCTGACATTATCAGTGTGCTTTGAAAAACCCAGTTAGTAAAAGTTTATAGTTACCTATTTTATTTTGGATGACAATATAAAAGATACAAAAGTATTATATGTAATAGAGCAGAATGAGTTAATTCATCACAGTCTTAAAAATAAAACCATAAAAATTAAAAAATAAAACCATAAATAATATATGAAAAAAATAGATATTTTATTCTTTTGAAACTGAAAAGATTAGCTGAAATATAATTTAGCTAATTGTTTAAATCTTTATGAAGTGCTTTATATAAACAAATCAGTGATTTTAATTGTGTCCGCTATATATAAATGATTAATGGGATTATTCATGGGATATTCAAGACTGGAGAGAACACAGCTTTTAATGGAAGAATAAACCCAATAAGCTTTATGGATTATTTATTGTTCTTAGCTTTTCACAGCATTTTTCTAAAGTTATATATTTCAAGTACTATGCAATTGCTTCTAAATTTTGGTTCATCACTTACCAATGATCTGTCTCCATTTGATTGAAAGGAAATGTGGATTCGGAGATAAAATTAAGTGCTTTAGTTTCTCATTCAAAATTAGGAATGTGATAACTTTATTATTTTTAGCCTAAACCAAATTAAGAATTCCTGTCACTGAATTATAATCACTGAAATTTATTGTGCTTCTTCTATTTGATTCTGGGTTTTTCTAACATTGGCATAGCATGTTGTCAAATGAAAAATTTATTTTAGGAAGAACATGTTAATAAATGAAGGTCAAATTATGTCTCTAAATTGTGTGTGTGTGTCTGTGTCCACCACCCATCTCCCAAGGAGTTTTACTCTTGTTCAGGCATTAGTAGTATTTTTCCTACTATGACTATGTTTTATAGAACATCATGCAGGATCTAATGTATAACACATCATCACTCTTTCCAGTAATTGCTTCCTGGAAAGTGTGGTCTCACGATGGGTGCAGTAAAGGAGTAAAAGGAAGGTTAAAGATGAGATGTTGGTGTGGCAGAGGAGTAAAGATAAAGAGATGACACTGACATAGTCCTGCATGTTCTGATCAGAATGACCTCTGCAAACAGATGCTATCTTTAGAGGTCATTCCAAGTCTTTGTTAAGAATTGTAGTATGTTTTCTATTGACCAGTAATCCTAAGGAATGTAGAGCATAATCACTACTATTTTATTCTTATAAAAAATCTCTATAATGCTGCTAGTGAAAAATGTTAAAGTCTATTTTTACGCTTTCTTTTCAAGCACACATGCAGGTGTGTGTGTGTGTGTGTGTGTGTGCCTTCTCAGGATTTTTAAAAAGACTTTATTTATTTTTGCAAAGAAGAACTGAGGTGCAGGCCAGAGGTGCAGCGGAGGGGTGAGTGTGAAAAGATTCACCAAAGACAGGCAGATTTACTGAAATGCATTGCTAAGTGTAGCAGCAGGCAAGACAGGAGAGGAGAGGATGTTCCATATGTATGTCAGCTTCCTGGCTAGACACTGAAGTCAGGCCATAGCAGTAATAGTGCAGAGACTTAGCACAATAGGGAGGCCCCTTTCTCAGGATATCTTTTTTTAAAAGATTTATTTATTTATGCATACAAGAACTGGGGTACAGGTCAAAGAGGTGTGGGAGGTGAGAGGATTCAACAGAGACAGAGTAGAGAGCAGAACAGGCAAGAAAAATAAATAAAAGACCATCAGTGGTTTCTTAGTTCAGGTTGTGATAACCAAAATACCATTTACTATGTGTCTTAAATAGCAAACATCTATTTCTTATTATACTGGAGGCTGGAAAGGCCCAAGATCAGGATGCCTGTTTGATTGGGTTCTGGTGAGGGCCCTCTTACTTGTTTTTTCATACGGCAGAGAGAGACCTCTGGTCTCTTCATCCCTTTATAAAGGAACAGATCTGATTATGGAGCCTTTACTTCTGCCTGTGTGAGCCTGTCCAAACTTAATTGCCTATCAAAGGCTTCACCTCCAAATAACACCACAGCAGAGATCAAGGCTTTAACATAAAAATGCATGGATGGGAGTAGAGCTAGGACACACAAACTTAGCAAGGTTGAGTTAGTAAGGATTTCTCATACAATGCCATGGTTTGTAGTAATGAAATTTTCTTTCATCATTTTTATGTAGCATTTTCTTTGACTTACAGAACTAATTTTAAAATATCTGGTTTTCATGAATCTTTGACTAAACAATTCTGTTTTTATTTACTCAAAATACATTAACCTTCATTTTTGAAAAATAATTTCATTAGTTAACAGTGGGATTCTTTTGGCAGTTCAATACTTAGTTTCTTCCTTTGATTTATAATGTTTGCCTTTGAAAGGAGTTGACGCTCCTATTTTTCTATTTAAAATAACATATCTTTACATTTGACTATTTATGATATTCTCTTTGTTTCATGTGCCTTGATGTATTTTCCTTTGTATTTTTCTAGCTTGGGGTTTGGAGCAATTCTTTAATCGTTAGTGATGACTCTAATTTTCAGTTTGTAAAATTTCTATCCATTATTGTTCCCAATATTGCCTCCTTTTCATTCTCTCCTCTGAGAATTTAAGTACAAATGTTTCAAGTCATTTTAAAATTATTGTCATATATCTTTTGATCTTTTTTATGAATTTACCATCTTATTTGTCTTCTCCATACTTCAATCCTGATATTTTCCATTGATCTTTCTCCCAATCGGTCTCATGTTATCTTCAACAATCTTTAATCTGCTTAAAACAATATACTTATTATAGATACCCAATTGATACAAAAGAAACAAAAAGTAATTCCAAAATATTTATTCATCCCCCCCCACGAAGTTCACTGCAGCATTATTTACAATATTCAAGAGAATGAAGCAAATGAATTGTTCATTGACAGATAAATGTATAAAGCGAACATAGCATCTATATATCCACACATGGGAATTTATTCAGCCATAAAAGAAAAAGTAAAACCTTTCCACTTGCAACAACATGGGACTTGAGGGCATCATGCTAAGTGAAATAGTGTAGACATAGAGACAATACTATGTGATCTCATTGGCATGTGGAATTCAAAAACAAAAACAAACAAAACCAAGCTCTTAGGTAACAGAAAACTTGTGGTTGCCAGAGGAAAGAGGGGATGGTGATGGCAAATGGATGAAAAGGATCAAAAGGTACAAGTTACAGTTATAAAATAAATCAAAATACAATGTACAGTGTGGTAATTATAGCTCATACCATTATATTGCACATATGATAGTTGCTAAGGAGTAAATTTTAAAAGTCTACATCACAGGAAAATAAAGACAAAAAATTGTAACTGTGGTTTTGGGTGTTAACTAGACTTATTGTGATAATCACTTAGCAATATATACAAATATTGAATCATTATGTTTCATATCTGAAACTAAATGATATTACATGTTAATTATGCCACAATTTAAAAAATCAATCTATTGCTTACTAATTTTAATTATTTGTCCATTCTAGGAGATCCAACTTACTCTGCTTGTCAAGTTTAGTTATTTTCTAAAGGTATTGATTTTGTCACCATTTAAAAATACATCTAAGTTATTTTAAAATCTAAGTCTGGTAACTTCAATATATGTATCATCTGTGGGTCTATTTATATTATCTATTTTTCTCTTGCTTTCAATTATTTAATATGAGTCCTCTTTATGGGCATTGGTCTTGTTTTATTATTAATGCCAGATAATGTATATGCACACATTGAGGCTAATATAAGACTCTGGATGACATCCTTTTTCTTCAGAGATTTAATTCGTTTTTGGCTATCAGCCTCGTATAGGAGTACATGACCTTAATCCAGTATGCATTAGGCTGCAGAAAACTGGGTTTCCATCTTTGTGAGGAATAATCTATTTTTTGTTGAATCCTTATTCTTAAAATATGACCTTTCAGGAATCCCAACTGAATGTCTAGGGTAACTTCCAGGGGCCTTATCCTTGGCAGGTCTTAAACTGAATTTTGTCTTCCTCATACAACAAGAATGTTAAAATTTCTGCTACATTTCTCAGATGTTTAACTTCTACTTCTGCTTGATTTCCAGACTCTTCTCTACAACTTACAAACAACAAACACTTCAGGGGAATAGCGACACCAAATGTTAGATTAAGCTCAATGCATTTTTCTTTATTCAGGCATCCTGGTCTCAAGTTCTGAAACTTTGGCTATTTCCTAATATTATGAACAGTTTTAATTTTTTATCTATAGAGCTTTTTCAGTTGTTCATTGTGAGAACATGTCTGACACAATTTCTCTCATTAGCTCAAAATGGGAAATCTGGGGTACTATTTCCAAGATGTTGGAATACTTTTTATTATAATCACAAAAGCAATAAATTTAGTTTATTTCACATATGTCTACTGCAGAAAATTCACTTCAATTTTAGATATAAGAGGAATACATTTGAGGGTGACTTAAAAGAAAGAGAGGAATTGGGCCTCCCTGGTGGCAGAAGGGGTTGAGCACTGCAGTGTGGGGCTTCTGTAGCCATTGCAGCATGAGTTTGATCCCCAGCCAGGAGGGGACCCATATGGCACAGCAGACCTTTCCTGCCTCGCCTGTTGCTCCCCTCAGCAATGTATTTCAGTACATTTGCCTGTTCTGCTCCCCACTGTCTCTGGTAAATCCTCTCACCCTACCCCCGTGCCCCTAGCCTGTACCCCAGGTTTTGTATGCATAAATAAAAATTAAAAATCTTTTAAAAAAAAGAGAGAAATAGACATCAAACCTAGAAAATGTAGAATTTGAAAGTCAAATTATTCAAGAACTGTAAAAGAGATAAATCCACTGAGTGATACTGGGAGAAAATAAGATCAAGAAAAATGAGTAAAAATAGAAATAATCGGGCCTCCCCTGGTGGCGCAGTGGGTTAAGCAACGCACTACAAAGCAAATCGCAGCCACTGCAGCACGAGTTCGATCCCTGCTGCCGGCCAGGGGGG
>JAGFMF010011858.1:405750-426039 GCA_019455555.1 Galemys pyrenaicus | reverse complement strand
CCCGCTCTCTGTGGTGAATCCTCTCACCCCCCTACACCTCTGGCCTGTACCCCAGTGCTTGTATGCATAAATAAATAAATCTTTAAAAAAAAATAGAAATAATCATTTCAGTTTTGATATGAGCCAGTAAGTCACAAATTTATATGAATGGTAAAGGGTCAGATATACAGTTGAATAAAATAAAAGGTCCATACAATAACACAAAATTTATATAACAATAAAGGTCATTAATTTATTATAAACACTGTGCTTTGAGTCAGTGGAGGAAAAGCCTGATTCATTAAATAAATACCATTGCAACTCCTAAACATATTTAGTGGGGGGGAAAGTTACATCTTAAATTTACACTTTATATCAAAATAAATTTCAGAAATATCAAAGACAGGAATAGAGAGGAATAGGCTTCAATTATTTTCTTATTTACAATGAACAAACTTCACAAATATCCATATAGACTTTTTTTTTCAGTTTTATGAAGACTGTTTGGAAAAAATACTTTTAAAAGTGAATTAAGATTAAAACATATATATTAAAACTAGGAATCAGGAAAACACTGGAATTACTGATTATTTAAAAATATATTGAAAAGACTTAGATAAATCAAATTCTAAATAGTGAAAAATTAAAGTTAATATGAATAAGGAAATAAATTACCAATAGTGGTGTTTTATTTTTATTTATTTTTAATGGCTGTTTTGAAAGACTGTTATATACAAATTTAAGTTACTGTATCTCAAATAGAATTTTTGATTAATTTTATTTTATTTATATATTTTTTTACATCATTCTTTATTCTTGTACAATATATGCTTTCTCCTCTCAGATTTAGTCCCTGTAAAATTCCCACCACCAATTCACCCATGCAACATCACCATAGTCCCTTGTGCTCTTCTCTCTCCTGTTTTGATCCCTTCCAACCCCCCCAAGAATGTCTCTGATTTATAATTGCCGGTTAATTTTATTTTTACTTATCATTATTTTTTCCTGACCCTTTCTTTAGTTCCCCTATGTTCCTCCTATAAGTGAAGCTACTGATATTTTTCTTTTTCCTTCTGGCTTATTTCACTGAGCATAACCCCTTCCAGCTCCATTCATGTTGCTGCAAATGGCATGAGTTTATCATTTTTGATTGCTGAGTAATATTCCATTTTCTATATATACCACATCTTCTTGATCCAGTCATCTATTTTTGGGGGGCATTTGGTTTGTTTCCAAATTTAGGTTATTTACTCTAGTAAATAGTGCTGCAATGAACATACAGTTGGAGATATCTTTTTGAATTAAGGTTTTTGTATTCTTTGGGTAGATTTGTAGGGATAGAATTGCTGGGTCATATGGAAGCTCCATTTTCAGTAGTTTGAAAAGCTCCACACAGCTTTCCATAGTGGTTGGAACAGTTTGGACCGGTTTGAATTCCCACCAACAATGCAGAAGAGTTCTTTTTTCTTGCCATCCATGCCAACATTTGTTGTTGCCTTTTTTTTTTTTTAATATGTACCATTTTCTCTGGTGTATGGTAGTATCTCATTGTGGTTTTGATTTTCATTTCCCTGGTTGTAAGTGATGTTGAAGATTTTTTCATATACCTGTTGGCCATTTGCAAAAGAAATAGATATCTCTAAAGAAAGTTAAAAAATATTATAATTGACACATAAAGATATCAACTAAACACACTATTGAGGAGAATTTGTGGGGAAGTTATATATATATATATATAACTCATCAAAATGTTTTGGGTCATATAGTTTTGTGGATGTGGGATTGCAATATTTTTAAGAACAAATATTTCTGATTCTTGAATATACTGTATTTTGAAAAAAATTATTGAAAAACTGTCCCATAAATTTGATGGCTCTAGGATGATTCTAAACTAAATGAATAAGGGATACAGAAAATAATTACATAGACAATTTTATTTGCAAAAAACTCACATAACTTTTAATATTTTTATTGAGGTAACATTGATATTCAAAATTATCTTGTTATTTTTAAAAACCAAATCTGCAATTCAACTTTTAAAGTATTTTCCTGTAATTGATATAGTTTTCTTAAACAGGTACTCAAAATTTTATTCTAAAATCATTTTTAATTTTTAAAATACTTTAAAGTGGATTTAAAGACTATTTCCTAGATATAATGAAAATATGCCAATTGTAAAATTATATTTAAGTGATTTTAGTAGTTTCTAGTGCTATGGGGCATCTATTCAATTAATCTTTTCAACAGTGCTAGTAGGTAAGTTATTTAAATGATTTAAATTTTTCTACTTTATACAACTAAAAAATGGAGGAATTAGGATGGCAAACCTCCTAAATATTATAAAGAATCAATTTATTGTATACATAAAAGACTATTGCTTTATAAATGATAAAAATCTCACATCAGGGAACACCAAAAATAATAATGTATCATCAGTGCATTATGGGGGAAAATCTTGCAACTCAACAAATACAAAATGGATTAATATCATTAAATAAAGTCAGGAATTATTCTCTTTAATGTTTTTTAAAAGAACTATTAACTCAAATCTTTACCTTGGATGTTTTAACTGTTTCTCCCAGATAATAGTTATAAATTCTTAAGTTCATTGTCTTTTCTGGAGAGGGAGAAAGAATAAGCATTGTAGAAATTTTTCATAGAAATCATTTTGTATTTAACTTCTATTAAAATGTATTATCTTGAGGATTCAACCCACTTTGATTTAAAGCTATTTTAAAAATATTCATGGCCTTCATTGTAAAATATTATCACATTTGCATTTTTTCACTTTTCCAAACAAGCAATTAAGTTTTCTCACTTCCATATATTGATTTCATTCTTAATATGAATATGTACTAGCTATCTATTCAGATTTTTGTCTTTAGTCATTGAGAAAATTTAATTTACTTTGATAAGCTAACCAAGTCAAACAACTTCATCAAGAGATAAAATTTTAATTAACAAGGAAATGCTTTGGAACCAAAAATAACAGTTGCTAAAATATAATTAAAGTTGAATTCAAAAGTTATCCATTTTTCCTCATTTATGATAAATATACTGAGCTTTATCAGGTGTGAGACATTTACCACATTTTCATTTTTTACAGTCTTTGTCCACATCATTTATACCATACAAATTATTGGACAGAGAATTAAAAAGAACATAATTTTTCATGGAGATGTTCCTATATTATTTTCATTGTCATTTTCATGAAAATTACATGTGGATTAGCCAAGTAGAACTATGAAGATTTTAGGGGACAGTCAATCAATTTGTATAAATTAATGCCTTGAAGTGGACTGTCAGTCTAGTGGTATCCCCTAGATTCCACATGTAGTTTCAAATAAACTTGGAGTCAACATCAAAAGAATATTTTCCCATGGGCACTTAAACTTTGTGTTATTTCTTCCTAGGCCAGACACTTGATATTACTGTCAAATCACCATCCAAAAATACCATGCCAGTTGACTGATGTTGGTGATTGCCATCTCCTAAACAATTATATTATGAAAAAACATGTCATTTGAGCTCCTGAAGTTTCTCCCTGGGATTCCACAACTGCTTCTTAAGCTGACTGCTCCCCTAGATATTTAATGGTAAATTATAATCCTGTAGCCTCGCACAGCTTATTACCATCTATATATCATTTGTGTTGTGAACGATCCTTCATTTATTCCTCTGTTATTAAAGTATTTATTGAGTGTTCACTAAGTGCCTGACATTACATAAATTATTAGGGTTATATGGAGAAATAAGGCACCATTTTTCTCCTATATCTCTACTCTTATCTCTTCTCATTTCTTAGGTTGCACTTTATGATCTAATAAAACCTCACCGCTCAGACTATTCACCTCTGCACTTCTTATCTGTCAAGACTAAGTTCAAGTCCCATTCAAGCATCCTTTCCTTGAGTCTTTTTATTACTCTGTCCTTTCAGAGGCTTGGCTAATTGCTTCCCTTCTGGGTCTCGTTGTGTTTGCTTCCTTGTATTGAAAATATCAGGTAATAAACCAAGATAGTAAGAGCAAAATTGCATTATATTCAAGTTTCTATCATTATCACCTAACTGGTTTGAACATTAACAACCAGTCTTTTATCTATAGAGTTCATGTAAACTGTACTGAAATGAGTTTAGTAAGTAATATATCCAAATAGATGTATGATATGTCTAAATAAAAAACAATAACAAGGTAGAGACAAAGTATTGCGGAACTATGATAAAAAGTAGGAATGAAACTAATTTTTATATGAGCTTTTTAAATACTTTCTCTCATCTCTGAAATCGCTTTTATACCTTCTTTGAGACTGAAGATGTAACCTAACTTTGTCACATAAAAAAAAAAGTAGGAATCCCTATGTTGTATACAGTGTTATAAACCCATATTTTTTAATAAAAAATAATATAATTTTAAAATAAAAAAAGAAGAAAAAAATTGAAGGAGATTGAGAGCAAGCAGAGGATTTGAGATGTTTCCTCTTTTGTGCTCTGGGAGCTAATATTGACTGTTTCTCAGTAGTCAAGCGTACTCTCAGCGGCAGTTGATTTCAGCTTCCAGATTCTTACAAGGGGTCCAGAATCATCCTCATCTTGGTTCTTCTCTTTGGAGTCATCAGTAGCCTGTCATGGCTTCCTCCTTTGAGTATTCCATTTCAGCTCTGTGGGACCACACCCTTGAGCTTCTGGTTCTGGTGACTCCGTGACCTCTCCCCTTTGTTTTCTCAGCCTTCTCTGGTAGATTTTCTCCCTATGGAGAATCATTTCTTGGCTACCCATGCTGTATATTTTTGTCAACCCTATAATATCTATGTAACTAGTTCTTCCCGTTAAATTCCCTTTAAATTATACTTACTTGACTGAGATTTTTTAATGACTCTCCCCTGTTACTAATCTATTTTTCCAGGATACATTTTTCTTACAGAAGAATTGGTCTTGTAGCTAATTTTTAAAGGATGTATAGGAAAGTTAGAAAAAACTTTAGGTACCTTAAAAAAAAAAAAACAGAAATAGCTAAACCAACTCATTTTAATCAAGTTGCTAATGACTTGGAGTTACCTACTTCTATTGATAGTTGATGTCTTGAAGATGTCACTTGAAAAAGGAATTCTTAGCTTAAAAAAATAAATTTGAGAATTGCTATCCTAACTGTTTGGGGACAGGTTTCTTTTGGTTCATCTAGATGATCTATTTTGAGCTTTAAATACTGTAAAGTAGCCTGGGTGGGGATTTTTAATGTGTTTCCTTAAATCACATTTTTGTAAGAGACAGATTCCATTAGAGTCTGTATTCTTTAATGTACAAATCAACGTATTCTTCCCAATACCAACCATATGGTCTTTAATTGCAGAGAGGGTTCATAGCTCTGTCAGATCATAGTGCATTCCCAGGGGGCCTTTAAACATAAGCATAGCATTCATTCTCCTAGTAATCACTGGTCCTCCTTTGATACTCACTATTGGCAAGGCATTTTATTAAGTACTTTCTCGTGGGTTATATCATTCAATTCCAACAACTATTGTTAGCTTTGTTTTAAAGATGAGAAAACTAGGGCTTAGTAGTGCTAAATCATTATCACTAGTTGGTTAAGAACAAAGTCATAATTTTATGACCACGGTTCTGAATCTAAAACTCCACATTCAATCATTATACCCCACTCTCTCCTAAATGGAGGATTTTTAAAATAATATTGTGAAGAAGAGTATTTTATGCAAAACAGCCAAAGGAATAAGTGACATTTTTCTATTACACCTCAAAATGGAATGAATATAATCAAATATACATTACTGTAGTTTAAGATGAAATGAATGTATTATAATAAAATGTTTTAAAGTTGGAATAAACAATTGAATTCTAATACTAAAATAAATTAACTTATTTCACCATATTACTACCAAGTTGAACTTATCTACATATTAATCACTAAGATAGATACATAAACTTTTGCAATTATTCTGAATTGTGATTTCTTTTTTTAAAGATTTTATTTATTTTATTTTATTTTTATGCATACACGAGCTGGGGTACAAGCCAGAGTTATGGGAGGTGAGAGGATTCACCAGAGGCAGAGCAGGGAGCAGAACAGGCAGATCGACTGAAATACACTGCTGAGGGGAGCAGCAGGTGAGGCAGGAGAGGTCTGCAGCGCCATGTGAGTCCACTCCCTGGCCGGGATCGAACTCGCACTGCTGTGCGGTGGATGCTTCACAGCGTGGCGCAGGGAGGCCCCTGAATTGTGATTTCTTTTGTGAATTTAATGTGATGAATGTTCAAAAGTAAGTTCTGTTGAAATGGCAGCTATTACTTTTTAAAATTTTTGCTATTATTATATATTTATGTAATAAAGTTTTCCCACCCTTATGTTCCCATTTTTCCCATTTAAAAATAACTAATGAAAAGGCAAAAGTCACTCACTTTCTCTTACACAAATTGTCCATAATGTTTCAATTCTTAAGCATTAACATCAAATACTTTTTGAAAGCTATTCAATTGTCAATGAAAATGACAAATAAAATCAAGGTAAAATATGAGTCACTGTTTTTGTAGTCCAAATTGATTTTTAAAAACACTAAAAAAGAAAACATGGAACATTTCTCTTTGAAATATGAATGAATGCCTAGTAATTGCATCAAGTGACAATGTAAGTCATGAAATGTCTTTGATAAAGGTTCTTAAAAGTCACGATGAAAGTCAGAATATGTTGATGTGAAAACTTGAAAAGTTAGTTTTCTAGAACATGAGTTAAAATTTATGCACTTTATCTCTGTGTTGACTTTTAGATCAACCCATACCAAGAGCTCTTTGGATACCTTGTCTTTTAAGCCCAGTGGCAATGCAGCAGCACAACCTAATGGTGCTGGTCCCACAAACTATTAGCATCTGGAAGTTGTCATCTCTGTTTCTGATTTACAGTCTAAAGCTTAAGCAACTACATTAGCCAGTTCACCTCAAAATTCCTAAATGATAATAGCACTGTCTTGCTGGATTCTTTTACCCAGACTTCTTAGATGTCTCTTGTATCCTCACCCAGAACTTTAGGAGACCACTTATCTCAGCTTCCAACTGTCTGGCTTCATTTTTGCAGGGTGAATCTTGCTTATTTCCTTAATCTTCTATTAGGACAGAATTTCTGGAATGACACTCCTAGTTCTGTGTTGAAAGCAGTTATCTCTGTTCAGCATTTGCAAAGGTGTGTGTTTTCCCAAACTCCAGATTACTTCTTTGTTAATCACTTTGACTCGTTAGCTCCCCAATTCACTTTCAAACATTTCATGATCATACCTATTTATAAGATTAAATGTAAGTATATGTATGCAAATACAGATTTTTAAACCATTGTTTTATTTTGTTAACGTTGGTTTACAACATTGTATATGATTCAGATATATGGGGTCACACAGCTTCAGATGTGTGTTACCACATCACATCCACCACCAGACACACATTGTCCACAGTAATCCTTTAGGCACCTTGTACACCTTGCTTTCCACACTCCCACCTCCTCCTATGATAGCATCAATTAGACAGACTTATAAGGTTGGTTATTTATTTGGTACTGTCTGACTCTTTTTTTTATATTCCACACGTAAGTAAGACCATCCAGCACTTATCTTTCTCCTTCTGACCTAGATTGCTTAAAGTTATAGATGCACATGGCAAAAGTTCATCTTTTTTATAGCTGAGTAATATTCTATTGCATATATATACTGTATCTTGTCCTTGGGCAGTTAAATTATTTTTCATACCTTGGTTACTGTAAATAGAGCTACAATGAACATAGGAAATCATATATCCCTTTGAATTAGTGCTTTTGCCTTTTTTTGGCAGATACCTGGGAGAGGAAATGCTAGATCATACAGTGTGCTCATTTTTTTGGTGGGGGACTTAAAAGGGGTTCAGTGCCCTATATATATCTAATAGATTCAAATGATCTCACTCCTTGCACAAGGATAAGAGAAAATATTCAAGTAGAGGAAAATTTCCAAAGCCAGGAGAAAGAACTAGATAGGCTAGGCTAGCTCATGAAGCTAAAATAATATCTAGTCATTTAAACATCAACCAAGACACACAGTTATGAAACTGGCAAGAGTTTAAGATGATAAATATTGAAATTGTCTAGGGACTAATAGCAGGTAACCAATGAAGCTACTCCCATCAGGATTATATCAGATTGCTCTGAAGAAACATCATGGACAAGGAAAGGATGGAATGACAAATTTTGAAATATTTAAAGATAAAAAATTGCCATCTAAGAAAACTATATTCTGCTAGACTCTTCTTCACATATTCTTCTAATAGGCTCACAAAGGAATAAAGGCCTTCGTAGACAAACAGAAGCCGAAGGAGTTTGTCAGCACTGGCTGGTCACTACAGATATGTTGAAAGGAATTCTCCATCTCATTTGAACAGAAGAAAATCCAGTGCTTAATTGTTGGGCTTCCAGGCTCATTGAGTAAAAATGTAAAAAAGGGAATAGAAGAAGAAAAGGAATTGTGGGTAGACAACTAGTACAGGTAGTCCACTGGATAACCTTTCAATTACATCCTCTTACTAGCATTCATTTTGCATGTGTATGCATTTCAAGCAGAAATTATGATAATATTTTTTAAACTTATGTCAAAATCATAACATAAGCAAAATTTCTGTGTAATTAAAAGTACTTTGTCATCTCTGCACTGCCTATAATACATAGTCAAAAGTTCTGAGGATGGATGCACCATCTGATCACAACCACTTCCACAAATCTTCCTATTGTGCATGAACCTTGTTATACTCGAAGAGGTTCTGCATTTACAAAACTCTGTGTCCCTGAGCTTTTTGCCCCTGCATGCGTACCGTAGCTTTCTTTTCTCTGCTTCCAAAACTTGCTCATGTTTTAAGAATCATCTGGTTGACCCACTAGAAATTTCTCTAATGCCATCAAGCAGTGCTGTATATACTAAGGTTGGATCAGACATGGACTAATATAGATTTAGTGCCAAGTACTGTACTAGGAGAAGAAGACATCAGCAAATGTCTCTAACTGCCCCACTTCCCAGAAATTATAAGTGATATGATTTTATTACTAATATCATGTTTTACATCATGCTGTAAATCAGTGTCTTTTTCAATAAATAGTCCCAGAGTCACTTCTTTGATGTTCTACAATTTGTTTTTATGACTACACTAGTACAGAATGTATTCACACAATAAATAATAAATGAAATGTTTTTGTCAAATGCACATGCAAGTTAATTCAGTTTGATAAACATCTCAGAACATTTAGAATATTTCCGTCTGCTATATATTTTGGCATATAATATTAACTTGGAAACTGAAAAAAAAAATGAATTACAGACTTTATAAAAGGGCCTGAGTGAGTTGATGACAGTGTACCTACATCTGAGTATATGTTATATTAGCTCTAAATCTTAAGAGAAGATAAAAAATAGACCCAGTGCTCTAAAAATCCTTTTCCTAGCTCAAACATCAAAACACATGCCAATTCTACTTTCATTTCCTGGGATGAAATGTTTCTAGTATTTTATCTTTAAATGAAAGACATACAGTCATCTTTGTAAGTGACAATGCAAGCCAAATTGATTTTGTATGGAATTGCAATTATGATTTCTTTTGTTGTTTCCACTATCACTCTGATAATATTTCTAGATAAAATCAGAATGTAAAAACCTGAGTACCTGAAACTCTTCATATATGTCTCCTCAGAGAGTATTGAGTCAAAAAGTTAGAGAAACTCAAGTTTCTCTCAAAAGGAGACTTTTGAGGACTGGTTAATTTTTTATTGCATATTAGTTTTCCTGACTTATAAATTTATTTTACTTCAGACTTTATATGAAAGACTTTTTCAAATTTGTCTTAAGACTACTTAGCACAAAAAAAAAGACAGCACATTTTTATTAACTTATCCAAAACAATCATAAAGTTTCTACTTTTACAGAAGCAATGATGTAGACATAGAATACATTTCTTCTTTTATGAAGCTAAAATACTTGTTTTTCTGCTCATTCCAATAGCAAATATTGCATAATTTCACCATATGGATTATTTATCCTCACAGTGCATATCTGTGTCTGAAATTGTAAATGTTTTCAAATTATTATCTCTTAGCTCACTTATGTTTTTTTCTCAGTTTCTTTTGCTGGTTTCCTTTCATCTTCCCAAACTCTAAACGTTAGAGCACCACAACCTCAGTCTTCAGATTGCCTCTCTAGCCCTACATATTTGGTGAGCTCATTAAATCTCAGCATTTTAATCTACATATTCATCTACATACTCACCATGCACATGTTTTATCTCCTGCCTACATTTTTGCTGAAACTCTATTCACAATTGCTAACTGCCTACTCAACATATTTACTTGATACTAAAAGGTCTCTCAAAGTTAATGTATCTAAATTTGAACTTCTGATTTCACCCATCCCCAAACCTAATTATTATGCAATTTTTCTCATCTCAATAGCAATACTATTCTAATTTGCTTATGCCAAAAATCTTGGGTTCATCCTTGGTCCCTAGTCCCTTAATAACTAAATTGAAGGAGACTGAGCTTTCTTATGGCAGTCTTGTTTTCCTCTATCCACCATTGTCTTGAGTATGAATCCCTGGCTGAATCAATGTGGTCTAAGAAGGAGGACCTTGTGGTGCAAGGGATTAAGTGCTGCACTATGAAGCATCTGCAGCCACTGCAGCACAAGTTTGATCCCCGGCCAGGGAGGTGACCCACAGCGTGCAACAGACCTCTCCTGCCTTGCCCTCTGTTCCCCTCAGCAGTGTATTTCAGTCAATCTGCCTTTGCTGTTCCCCACTGATCCCTTCACCCCCACACCTCTGGCCTGTACCCCAGTTCTTATGTGCATAAATAAATCATTTAAAAAAAAGAGGACCACATGACTCAAGTCCTAAAAATCTAAGCAAATGGGATGTCCATTTGATTTAATCTTCAGGACTTGTCTAACAATCAACCCCTTCTCCCACAGTTTTAACCATCATTATGTATTGTAATAACATATCTCCACTTCTACTTTTGGCCTCCTAAATTATACTGTCCACATAGCAGCCAGAGTGATTTTTTTTAAAATGTATGATTTTAAAAACTTCTTCTGCACAAACAGATTTCCCAGTGTTCTATTTTCCTCAAGTAAAAAAGCAAATACTTACAAGCACATGCAGAGGCATCACTGATTTAATTCCCCACAATTTTTCTGACCTAACATTTCTAACACATCTCCTTGTATACCTCTATGGTCATGCCAGGAATTAATGCTACCAAGCATCGTATGCATCTGCTCTTTGATCCTTTTACTTTCTAGGTTATTCTCCAAATGTGTTATTTCCCCCCTTTTAGTAGGTCTCTGCTCAAATATATACCTTCCCTTACCATTCCATAAAATAGTAACTTTCCCAACTCTCACTTTCTTCTTAAACATGTAAGAACTTATAAACATATACACTAAACTGTATTCTTTTGAATAGTCTGATTCTGTCCACCAAGGTGAAAGTTGCATACAGGTTTGGTTTGGTTTGCTATAGCCTCAGTACTATAACTTCAGCCTGTCAACTACTAGATGCTCAAGAAGTATTTGTTGAAATTGAATCAATTTAAAATTAAGTAATACTGATTTTATTTTTAAGATTTACTAATACAGTGAATGTTATCAGTGACTAAAATATCAATACATTTTTACACTAATCTCTATATTAGAGACAAATTATTCTTAGGCTTAGTACTAAATATGACTCACAGCCACAATCCATTTTTTCTAAGCAAAAATATCCTGCTTTGGGTCATATGATTTTGTTTCCCATATAGGGTGAAGGATCCTTCCCAAGTTAAACATTGCATTTAAAGAAGAATAGCGTCGACATAGAGAAAGTCAGTCTGTTTTGCCTCACTTATCAAAAGACTATGTCTTGATATTAGAAAGTAGCAAACTGTCCCCAACAGATCTTTTTGAGAAATTGTGAAATTGAGATTTACCCTAAATAAACAGGCAAAAAACACTTTAAAGACTCTAGAAAAGAGTAGAGTTGAGAGCTATTGAGCTAATAAAACTCTTGTTATATCTAGGATGAACCCTTGATTCTACACTTCCTGAAGCTAGCCTGCTTTATGTTAGAATCGCGGGAACCTGACTGCTAAGATGATTTCCTTTGCTCACTCAGCTCCCAAATCGCATTTTTTTAAAATTTCTTATTTTTTTATTTATATATGTATGAACTGGAGTATAGGTCAGAGGTGTGGAGAGTGGTGGGAGGATTCACCAGAGACAGAGTGGGGTGCAGACCAGGTAGATCTACCAAAATACACTGCTGAGGGGAGCCGCAGGTGAGACAAAAGAGGTCTGCTGCACCATATGGGTTAGCTCCCTGGCTGAAGGTCGAACTCATGCCCCAGTGGTTGGCAATAACTTGATAGTGCTGAGACTTTAACCCCTTGTGCCACCAAAGAGGGAACCCCTAATTATATTTTAACAGCAGCATTTCCTTAAATATTATTGAAAAAATTTAGATAACTAATTGGTTTTATTAAATGATTCATATATCTGGCAGCATCCCACTAGTAAATTGTAAAGGACTGCAAAGATCCATACAAAATGCCAAGTTTTTTATAGTCATAAAGACGGTGGAACAGGTTATTTGCAAAAGAAAAGACAAATTACTTCAGGCAAAGCCATCCTCCCTTAAGGGAAAGCAGTTAGGCCTTATCCTACAGATTATCTCACAAATGTTGACCTGGAAACTCCATATTTTTCAGTGTCAGTTTCCACTTTTGGAGCAGCTGAACCTGTAATTAGTTTAAGTGATAAGTTTTAGTAGGACTCGACATGAATCACTCCATTTTGGGCCTATCTCTATTTTGCAGTCATTTCACCAGTATTAGAAATAAATTGTTTGCAAATAAAGTGTTTCACAAACACTACAAATAAATAGTTTCTTCAAATACATTGGAGGAAAATTCCAAATTTAATATAATAAAATATAATTTTTTACTACCAAGTGAAAAGAAAATACAGCACATATGTTAAAAGCACAGAATTTTTGATCCATACTGCCCAGGGATGAAAGTCTGAACTTGTTGCTTACTAGCTGTGTGATCCTGAGCAGTTATTTAACTTTTGCCCTTTCAATCCCAGCTTTAGAATTCAAAACTTTAATAGACATTGCTCTGTATTTCATGCTTCCTTTCATTTTATGCCAGCTTCCTATTAGGTATGGCCCAGGACCCACTCCATACACTGTCTCTCTCAACCTGCATGATCAGTGCACACCACTAAAGGGGGCATTTGCAAAGAAAATGAAACAAGGTAGGAGCCTCCCTGGTGGCACAAGGATTAAGCACCACACTATGAAGCATCCATAGCCACTGCAGCCCAGGGGGTGACCTATATGGCACAGCAGACCTCTCCTGCCTCACCTGCTGCTCCCCTCAGCAGTGTGTTTCAGTCCATCTGCCTGTTCTGCTCCCCCACTCTGTCTCTGGTAAATCCTCTGACCACCTCCCACATCTCTAGCCTGTACCCCAGTTCTTATATGCATAAATAAATAAATCTTTTTAAAAGAAATGAAGCAATGTCAGGGGAACGACACTGATATAAAAGGCAAGAAGGTTGGCATTGACACATCTATTGTTGAACGATGGTTAAGTTCCCATCAGGTAATATCAAACATTTTTGATGCAATAGATTACCATTTACTAGTTTTTAAGTTAACTATAAGGATAGACTGTCAACACTATAAATTTAAGAAGAAAGAGAAGACATGCTTAGAATTGTAGGTGGTGGGTAGAGGTTACTCAGGGAACACATAAAGGGGATTCCCACGTATATGTGTTCTGGGGCACCTTCCTGAAAGAAAAAGCATCACCATTGTATCTTCCAAACCAAATATATGGTATGGCTTATAGTATGCACTGAACACGTACTTTTGGACTGATGGCTACATACACACACACACACACACACACACACTCATGCCCTAAGCAGAGCTTCTCTCTTATTGAACATTTTAAATTCCATCTTGGCACCATAATCATTTAGTTCACAAGCCCATTAAATAGGGAATACAGTTATTGGAGAAAGGGTGCAGACAGTCCTGGAGTCTATATTTTTGCACATCTGATCATTAAGAATTTCCTCTGCAGTCATGGCCCTTTGATGCACATTTCATATTCACAAATATCTTCACAGTCTCTGCCCATTCTGAAAAGTCCATCTTTAGGAGATGAAGAAGAGGACCTGGAGGAGGTACATGGAGAGGAGAGACATGTGAGGAAGCTGTGCTTGCTTGGCCTTGGACTTGTGCCAATGACTTGGGGGATGGAGGAGACACTTTGAAGAGATGCAGGTGAGAGATCCATGGTGAAGCTGACAGTGGCAACCCTTACCTTGATATAGTTTTTGATTTTTCCCCTTTCCTTCCAGACTTGCCTGTCTCCTTCTGCTCATTTTCAGTGGGTCTCCACCAGAAGGTACCTTAGACTTCTGACAAGCTTTTGGAGTTCATTGCTTTTGCTTTAGACCAACCCTGTTTTGCTAGGCATTTGATAGGTAACTTTGGATGATTAACTTGAAATTGTTTTAACTATATTCTTTCTCTCCTTTTTATTACACACTCATTACATTAAACTTATTTTCTACTAAAGTCATATGTGCTAGAGTATATATTGTTGATGCAGCAGATGTCAGAACCCATTTAAAGCATCAGTTTGGGGAGACCACAGGGTACCCCTCCTTCTGCCCTGTAACAGTCTGACATAACCCAAAGAGTTTATTATTGAGTGAATATCTTACATTTTACACTTTCATTATTCCTTCCTGATCATTGAAGCTTTTAAATTATTGAGGCCAACCCTCCCATTTCACCCTGAGGGCAGTCAGGATATCAGCTCAAATGTTTAGTCTTATCTCTTAAGATTACTTTACTTCTTGCACTTAGAAATTAACTAGTTTCTTACAAGCTCAATCATGCATTTAAAGGATTGTTGTTATTGCTGGTTGGGGTTTATAGTGGGAGGATTGTAGAATTATCTGTTCTACTAAATTTTAGTTTTAAGATTTCCCAAATATCCTTATAAATCCCCCTTTTTAAAAAGTAACATATATAGCACTTGTTTCAATGAGCAGTAAATTATTTACACTAACACTTAATTCAGGCAAGTTACTAAGCATCTCTGCTTATCAATTTCTTCATCTAGAAACTGGGAATGGTAATAATAGCATCTGCATCATAGATTTAAATGAGTAAACATATAAAATGTACTCATGAAATTATCTGACTCAAATTCAGCACCAGTTAGCTATTCCCAATAATATTATTGATGAGTCAGTGGAAATAATGATGTTCTCTGGTGCCTATGACAAATTCTTGAAACACTATAAAGTTTTAAAGCAAAATATACCCTCTTTTCCACATTAATAGAAACTAGCAAGCCTTTGATTTGCTACGGGATTCTTCAAAGAACAAACATTTAGGCATGGAACAGCAGACTGTCCCGAAGAGTTCATGATGACATGGGTGCTATAATATTTTAAAAATCATTAAATTGGGTAAGCCTTCAGCATAGCATATGATTGTGGAAATGGAATATGTGAAAATGGTCCCAAAAGCATACATAGTGTCAGCATTTGTCTCTCCAAATAGGAATGATCAGGGCCTCCCTGGTGGTGCAAGGGGTTAAGGCTGTCCACAGCCACTGCAGCCCAAGTTCAATCCCAGACCAGGGAGCTGACCCACATGGCCTAGCAGACTTTTCCTGTCTCTCCCGTTGCTCCCCTCAGCAGTGTTTTTCAGTCTATCCGCCTGTTTTGTTCCCCACTCTGTCTCTGATACATCCTCTCACCCATCCACCCTCCACCTCTGGCCTGTACCCCAGTTCTTGTATGCATAAATAAATAATAAATCTTTTTTAAAAAAATAGGAAGTGATCATAGGGAGTACCACCTGAACAGTTCCCTGTGGGGTAAAAAATTCAAAACCACTTTGCAGATGGTCTTTTATCATATGCCGGGATCATCTAGAAGTTTATTGTGGAAAAGGATATGAAAAAGTACGTACTCTCCACAGTACATAACACTGCCCATTATGCAGGAGAGGTAGACTAGAATGAGAATTATACATTGTCTCAAAGAAAAGGGCTAGAGATTTGAGTTGCTATGGCTCAGAAGAAACATCTTAGGATAGCTTCTAGGGTTTAAGCAGGCTGGGGATAATGTATGTGATGGGCTCCTTGCATTGGGAGTAGTCCATGGCAATGCTTTCCAAAAAGAACTACCTGGTGAATTTATATGATCAGATAGTAAGTTTGATAAGATGTTCTATAAATGCTAATGCTACTGCTCTCCCAGTTCTTGTTCCATAACCTCCTATATCAAGTCACCATTAACATACTCAATATCTTCATGGCTTGAATGTACCCCAAATGGACTAGACACAACTTTTGTTGGAGGTGGAAAAGTTTATTGCTTGTACAGATAATGAAGGAAAAGAATGTGAATGCCCCTCAGCTAAAAAGGGGATACTCCCTAGGGGCTTATGGGGTTAAGTCTCAGCACTTCTCAAGCTATCACCAGCCACTGACCTCTCCTATCTCACCCGCTGCTCCCCTCAGCGGTGTATTTCAGTAGATCTGCCTGTTCTGCTCCCCACTCTGTCTCTGGTGAATCCTCTCAACCCCTTCATCTCTGGCCTGCACCTCACTTTTACATGCATAAATAAGTAAAAAATAAACAAGAAATCTGTTAAAAAAAAAAAAAAGAGCCAGAAAGGGTTTTAAAAGAAAAGGAGGGTAAAGAGAAGAAAAGGAAGCCTTGGTTGGTTGTTGAGGATATTGTCAGTCCTGCTCATCTGAATATGAGCAGAAACAGTGCATGCTTCTCAGTGTTCAGAAAATGGCAGCTCAATTCCTCCCCTAAGGGAGGAATTTATTTATTATATTAATGAGGCTGATGTGAATTTCAGGTCCAAAAGGAAGCAAGTATGGATACCATGGGTTCTTTATGGACTAACGGCTCCTTAAACCAAATAAAATTGGTTGTAAACTGGTTATCAAATAAATTGTTTTTGTTAGACATTTTTACCCATGAGTAAATCAAACTGGGAGTGAGGTAAGGAGTTATTCAGAGACATTATTGTCCTAGAGCAAATCAGAAGGGGACTCAAACTGCCCTTAAGGAGTCCATTTAACATAAATTAATAGTATGCTTTCAACAAATCAACCTAGCATCCTAACCTCCTGCTGAGAGTTAGCAATTGGTGGCCTTAATTAACTCTTTGCTAGCTGGATTCTGAGGCCCTACAATTAACTGTCTTAATTATTTGTTTTCTGGTCCTTTGAGGTCCTGGTTTGACAACTATGGTGGGAGGGATATGTGTCTGCATTGACTCAACAACATCAACTTGCCCTCTCTAAAGGGGAATTGTTTCTCATAAGCTAAGAGCTCAACTTGCCACAGCAACAACTGTCAGGGGCCAGCTAACCACACGATCTGGGGTCTGGAGGAAACTGGGCCTTATACTGAGACAGGCAGTAGGATAAGCACCCAGTAGGTTTCTACTGGGCAGAGACGCCAGACCAAATTTGATATCAGAGAAAATATCTGCTAACCAAGAAGAAAGACAACAATGAGAAAAAAGAACAGCTGGAAATTGTTACAGGGCAGGGAAAGGAGCACCCCAGAACCCCCAAGCCTGCCCTCTCTGAATGGGTTCTGCCATCTGCCACATTAAGACAAACACATAAAACCTTTAATGGAAAGGAACTTTAATATAATTAGGGTACAATACAGAAAGGACAAAGAATATAGTTACTAAGTTAAGCATCCAAAGTTACCCATCTCCTTGAGGTAAAAGTTTAGCTAAATAGGATTAGCCCAAAGCAAGGCCCAAAAGCCTGCCACACGTCTAAAGGACCTTTCAGTGGAGACCCATAGAAAAGGGTCAGAAAGAGTCAGACAAATCTGGGAGGAAAAGAGCAAAAATCAAAATTAAGATGAAAGCTGCCATTGTTAACCTCCCCACAGGTCTCTCACCCACATCTGTTTTAACCAGTCTAAGACCATAAAGCAAGCGCAGTTTCTTCACATGTTGCTCTGCTCCACGTGCCTCCTCCAAGTCTCCTTGCTGCTCTCCATCCTGCTTTCTCTTTCTTCTTTCTCCCTTCCTTCTTTCTCCCTTCCTTCTGTCCTCTACGCAGAATCTTCTTTCCCTCCTCAGCTCCACCCACTTAGGGCGGAACCGGAATTCTGGAACTTCCCCCTTTCCTGAGGACAACCCTGTTACAAAATGAAGCAAGAGATTTCAGCAATACCTGACCCAGCCAGAGCCAGAAGTCCACCTAGAAAGAGTACATAAAGTAGTCTAAGAAACTACCTTACTAGTATCTCACTGGAGACCTCCTCCCCTGCAGGAGTTGTACTCTACTTTCCCTTAATAAATTCCTGACTTCTTTACATTACACTGAGTTCCTTACTGACTTTCCTTCCTTCTTCGTAGTTTGAGCTTCCAAGAACTCATTTGGGCAGGTTTGTGAACTTTCCCGTGTTTCAATACTCTGTGTGAAAAACACATTGGGTTTGCTCTTCTGCCCAGCAAGCTTCTCCCACCATGGCCATTCATGAGTTTACTGACTGGTATATTTCCCATCATATTTTGTACACAACATTGTAAGAAAACAATTAAATCATGTTCTAGCAAAAGGCAAAGCAGGCAATGCCTTTGGGCTGACTTGTCTTAGCATGAATTCCACTAAATGGCACATTGAAGACTAGGTTGTGATCCCAGCAGGTCCCACTTAGAATGTGTGGTGGTGAGGGAGAGGGAACTTTTTGGACGATGTATAGTCTCAGAATCAAAAATAATATACTACCACTTTTATAATAAGAATAAGAACCAGAAATCAAGGGACAGAAATGGGTAGGTCTCCTCTTGATATTATAACTGTACTTATTTGGACTCTCTTGGTTTAAAGATTTTAGTACCCAAATAATAATATTCCACTAATGAACACAATACTGATCCCATTTAATGGGAAACTGGGACTGTGAAGGTACAATGTAGATTTTTCATGGCAATGAATAAGCAGGTTGGAAATTAAACTGAAACAGTAGTCCAAAAGTTACAAAATATTAACAGGATTATAGTGGAATTACAGGCAGAATAAATTTAGACCTGCAGCAATAATGGATATTCTCAATCTTCTCCCTTTGGGGACTTTATTCCCAGGTGCTTGAGACATAGTAAACTATATTAATCAGGAATGAGTGGAAAAGAAGGTATGTATAGAAACAAAAGTATTACTTTTGGGTAGTCAATGGAGCGGTTTCTAGTATGAGTAATTTTCTTCATTTGCCTGACCAACTCAATATAGCTTTCCTATGCCTAGAAAATTCTCCACTTAGGTATCTCTGTGGACTTGGTGAAGTAGGCCAAACAGATCTGCTCTCAAGGGGTTTGAGACTAAAATTATTAGCATAGAGAAATAGGAGTGCATGCATTTTTGTGGGAGTAAAACCTGTGGCAGTTCTCAAAGGCAGCTATTGTACCAATACCGATGCCACAGCAGAGGCACAGGCAACCGTGTCTGCATATGATTTCTGTGGCACAGTTTTGATTGTGACCAAGTAGTGCAATCTTGGTTTGCTCTGCCCATTTTCTGGGCACGTTTCCTATGCTTTCTGGCATTTCTGTGAATCACATTATCCTTAAGAATTTCCTGGTTCAGATTACATTCGAAAACCTCAGCAAGAATGAACTTAGATGAAAAAAATCTTTTAATAACCTGTATTCCGTATGGATCTTAGCAGAAAGCTTTTTAAAGTGAGTGTACCTGATATTTTGTTATATTAATAAACAATGCGATCCCAAACTTAAAAGGATAATACTTTAGTATGGAATGTAAAGCACTTATCTGAAAGAAATAGTCTTTAAGACAGAATAAAATAAATGCTAACTTAGTAAATTTAAATTGGAACTTATTTCTCAAAGAGATCGGACAACAGCTAATTCCTGAAGGGTGGGTAGGAGATGGCATTTTGTACAAAGCATAGGAAGGAGACATGCTTCATGAGGTAAGCATAGGAAGGAGACATGCTTCATGAGGTAAGACCAGCCTGACTGAAAAATTCATATATGCATCAAATCTGTAACAGGGTTGTCCCAGGAAAAGGGGAAGTTCCAAAATCCTGGTTCCGCCCTAAGTGGGTGGAGCTGAGGAGGGAAAGAAGATTTCTGCAGAGAAGAGAGAAGGAAGATAGGAAGATGGAGAACAGCAAGGAGACCTGGAGGAGGCACGTGGAGCAGAGGGACATGTGAAGAAACTG
>JAGFMF010011858.1:369345-405700 GCA_019455555.1 Galemys pyrenaicus | reverse complement strand
GATTTTTGCTCTTTTCCTCCCAGATTTGTCTGACTCTTTCTGACCCTTTTCTATGGGTCTCCACTGAAAGGTCCTTTAGACGTGTGGCAGGCTTTTGGGTCTTGCTTTGGGCCAATCCTATTTGGCCGGACTTTTACCTTCAAGGAGATGAGTAACTTTGAATGCTTAACTTAGTAACTACATTCTTTGTCTTTTCTATGTTGTTCCCTAATTGTATTAAAGTTCCTTTCCATTACAGGCCTTATATGTTTGTCTTGATGCGGCGGATGGCAGAACCCATTCAGAGAGGGCAGGCTTGGGGGTTCTGGGGTGTTCCTCTCCCTGCCCTGTAACAAATCTACAGAAGCTACATTTGAGTACTAAAGAGGGAACGTATTAAGGCCATATTCTCTAATGAGAAAGAGAAATTCTCTATTTTCTCAAAGATCTCTCTCTCTATATATGTATATCTTCTACTATATTTTAAAATTAAGAATTTAAAAACTGGCTAGATATTTTTCCGAGAGAGGCTTTTGAAATCAAGTCTTCCTTAGTCTTCTCCCTAGTTATGCAAACTTCTTAGACACTATTTCCAGGGTTGGTGGGAGAAAAGAGCTGGGGATGAAAGAACTAAGAAAACATGAAGATAGTTCAAGAATCTATCAGTTTGCTTTCAACTATCATTTTTGGAATTTAGGCTTTTTGTTGTTGTTTTTAAGCAGTGAACAACTAATTAGTTTTGGCTTGGTAGCACAAAGACTAAAGTTTATTTCTAGGTGGCAACGTCTAGTACCGCCGCGTGCCCTCCGTTCTTGGTTAGGTTCTTGATCATTAACTTCAGGAAGACTTCCAGCAGTAAAGGTAACTTTGAAAGCAGCTTCTAAATCTAACTCCTCTGGTTTAACATTGAAATGACCACAGAGTCCGGTCACTGGGTCAAAAATCAATTACAAACCAAAGGAGCTATTAATGTCTTTTATTTCTGCATTTGCCTTTAGTAGAAGAGAGACTGGAAGACCAAGAAGGAAGGGAACCATTAAAATACAGGAAATACAGTATTGGCTTTTTCTCTTGGCGGGGCGGTTGGGCTCCGCTGCCTTCCAGTCCCCGCAGCGAATCCCCTGAAGTTCAAGGAGCTCGGCCCCTTCTTCCCAGACCCCAGGCCCCTGGAAACCCTCTCTCCGCAGCCCTGCAGCCCTCAAGCCAGAGCCAGGCCAGTGCGACAACGCCATGCTCCTGCCTTTCAGTGCCCCACTCTCCCCCCACGGGCGGTGTCCTTTCCGCCACCCCACCTGGAGCCCGCGAGTCCCACCCCCGCGTCCCCAGAAGGCCCAGGCCAGGTGGCGAGGAGCGGGGCCCCGCGATCGCGACGGCAGTTCCGCGTCTGCGCAGCGGGCGAGGGGCTGGAGCGGGGCCGGCCGGGGAGGTGCAGGATGCGCGGGAGCCAATGGGCACGCTCGGGGGAGCCGGGCTGGCGGCGGCGGCGGGCCGGGCGCGCACTCTCGGGATGGAGGGCGAGCGCCGGGCATCTCAGGCGCGGTCCTCCGGACTCCCGGCTGGGGGCGCCGGCGGGGACAGCCCGGGGGGTGGCGCCCCTCTCCCGGGCGGCAGCGGCTCCTCGGCCCTCCTGCAGGCCGAGGTGCTGGATCTGGACGAGGACGAGGAGGACCTGGAGGTGTTCAGTAAGGTGAGGATGGCGGCGCGTCCCGGGAAAGTTCCAAGTCAACTCCCGGAGTTACGCGGCCGTGCCGCAGCCGCCTCTGCGCGCTCGCGGGGCGGGGTGTCGGCTCGGAGCTGGAGAGGTGGGTGCGGCTCCCCCAGCTGCCCGGCTTGGCAGCTCGCGGCACCCGGGGCTGCGTCCGGGCGGGGCCCTGACCCGCAGCCGCTCCCTCCTCCGCACTTTGACCTTCGGCTCCGCAGAGCCGGGGCTTAGTGGAGTTTGCAAAGTTGTGATCCCCCCCCCCCCCCACGTGCCCCACGCGCCCTCCTTTTCACCTCTTTTTTTCTCTGACGCGACATCTCTGGACAGAGCCCAAAGCCCGGAGCCTGGTGGCCCGAAAGTACCCCCGCTCCTAGCAGCGGCTTTTCGGGAGCAGCCGGTACTGAACTCTGGGAGAGAGATCCCCTTGACTTAGTGTTGTGGTTGTGGATTGGAGACTTGGGTGACACCCGAGATGTGTAGATGTGTCTCCAGTCCAGTGGGAAGAGGTGGGAGAGATTTCCCTCTTCAGGAGAAAAAGGCTCCTCTCTGTCAAACAGGAAGCTCCTCTACAGCGGAGCTCAGGATTTTTCAGGGTCAGCCACTCCTGCCTCCCAACCCACAACCCACAGCTTTCATTTTTCCCTTCCCCGGGGACCAGATGCCCCCTCGTAACTTGTTATAGTTGGCGGGAAATTGACTCGGGTTAGTGGTGGGCGTAGACCGTGGCGCGTGTAAATTGGTGGTTGTAATTTCTTGAAGGATTTTGTAAAAGAAAAACACCTTTCTTGTGGGCAGCTGAATGTCACTACTGTTTCTCAGGTTGCTGCTACTAGAAGACTTGAGATAAGCGCATTGTATTAATTACTAAAAAGACTGTGCAGAGAGTGGGTACATGTTACTTTGAGGTATTGGGTAAAGCGGGATACTTTAGTACTTCCTTATCCTGGGAGTTACGAAGTGATCGAGCATACTTGAATCCCAAAGAATAATGTGCACAAACACTCCCCCCACCCCTTTTTTTTTTTTAGGATTAAGTGATGTGGCAGGCACAGTTGTATTCTGGACAGTCAGTCTCAGTTTTGTGCTTTTGATAAAGGTGCTTGATCTAGCAGTGGATTAAAATGTAGAACAGTAGGATCATGTAGTTTATGCTTGCTTGTAAAAAGTCCACACTGACTTTGTATATTCTGTGTAGTTGACCAGTTCTTCCTTACCTTACCAGTAGTCTCTATTAGTGCATGGACTTTGCATAATGAAACTTCCACTGTGGGGAAAGGGGAGAGCTGGGAGTGGCAATTGTCTGTCAGAATCATTTGGGATTATTTGAACTTGTCAGGTGGTTTCTTTTCCCCCAGATTCTGAGTGTCCCAGCCCCCTCTGAAGAACCACAGTTTTGAGTGATTTTCAGGGCTAGATCTAAGGTGAAGTTAATGACATTTAAGCTGCAGAGCTCTTTAACTTAGGCCTTTGGGAAGGTTGGGGGTTCCTGGGAGTTGTAGGTGCTCCCAGTAACCTAGATACTCCCAGGTGGGAAGGGAGTGGAGTTTGCAACCTCAAGTATTTCTACATAAGCATTTCTGGCCTACAGCTATCTCAGAAGAAAGGCAGCTAGATCTCCATGGCTCCAGTCATTTGTTGAGATTTCTTTCCTAGTTTTAAATTTCCTTTTCCACTGTATTTGTAATTTTGTGTTTTTAAAATGTAAACTTTAACCCACACACCTGGATCTACTTTGCTTATTTGTTCTAAGTATGCAGGACACTTTCAGAACCACTTCTGTAGAAACTGGCACATAGATTTAAGTAAAATGTAACACTGACTAAAGTCTGAAACAAATACTTGGAAAAATTTTAGTTTAACTACCTGTTTATATTTTTGGTAAGTTGTACATTTCAACCATTAGTCACAGTTAAACTAGCAAATTGAAAGTCCTCTCTGGCCTGCTCTCTCCACTGTCCTGTTGTCTTCTCATCTGTCAGGATTAAGGCTCCTGGGCCTAAGATGGGGTTAACAGAGGCTTCTTGTGGGCACTGCTATTCCCTGTAGTACTTTGAGGTCAACTACTTTCATGTTCAGTTTATACTTTCATTTGTAATCCCCTATTACCTTAGATTGTTTATGAATAAATATTGCCTCCCTCCAGAAGCTTTTCAAAGAGGAGGACTGGTGATTTATTATGGTTTCTTTTTTTCCACAACATATTACAAATACATGACAAATGTATGTTAAATATGCCTGAGTAAGGTGCTTTGTTGAGTATACTTTAGACAAGAGAAATGTAAGATTTAGTTCTTACTATCATAGCTTTGGAGTTCAGGTGACAGAAACTAACTGGTAATATAAGTTAGGAGAGGAAGAAGATAAAAAAACTAAAATACTGTTCTAAATATCCTAATAATCCAGTGAGGAGAAAATGATGTGAAATCTCAAGAGAACAGAGGAATGCAAAGGATACTGACTTAAAGAATTAAGCATAAATGTTTGAAGGTGAGAGAACGTAACCAATGATTTAGAAAAAAGAAAAAGGATAAAAATTATAACCATAGTATGTGAATAGTATCAAAACTGGACCAAAAATAGGATTAGACTTGCAAAAAATTTTAACAAGAGGAAAGAAGACCAATTGCACCACATATAAAGGAAAAAGTTCCCCTTTCCTTCGGTGGGGGAAAATATATTGAAATGCAATGCATTACCTGCATTTTTATTAAATACTATAGTGTGTTGAAGAAATAGCGGTTGAAACATAGCTTAACATAGTGGAAGTAGAGCGGTAGATCACAGTGAAGTATTGAAATGTTTTAACTGGTACTCAAAAAATGGCAACATTTTTTAAGGTACTTAGTTCAGTAAAATGAGATCTCTGTCATCTAAGCTAATCAGAGAATTTACAGATGAAAATTAATTTCATTAGCACTAGTCATCTTTGAGGAGTCATGTACTGTAAGCATAGTACCCCTAAACTCAGGACAGGTAAGCATTCCTTTTCAAAATAACTGGTAGAAAGGACATCATGGAAGCTATAGACAAGAAGTCTTAATTTCAGTCTCCAACAAAGCTATCAAAGCTATTAAACTACTATGTTGTTTATAAACATCTTGAAAAGAGATGAACATATTTCATAAGAACGATAGGAACGAGGCTTGTTCTAGAAGTAAATCACAACTATAACAACGAACATGTTTATTTGAACAGGTTTTTAAGGGATTACTCATATTTTTAGTGGAAAAGATTATTTTCAAAAGAGTTAGTTATTTCAAAAGACATAGTTATTGTGCTATTCAGCTCCTATATATCAATAAGATCCTGTCACTTTCCCTGGAGGGACATAGCTATAGTCTTTAACACTTTATCAAATATTGCAAAGTTTCTAGAAATCTGCTTATTAGTTTTTCACATTGTTCTCTGAATCGTCTGTTTGGTTTCTGTTCTGTGCTTTTATGGGTCATGGTTCTGATAATAAGAATTCTCAATTATTTAAATAGAGAGATTTTAATGCACGACTACTTAACGGTTTTATGGCAATGTTCAGGATTAAATAAGGGATATTGAGGCACTTAAGAAACTTGCAGTAGCCAAAAACCTTTTTCACCCCCAGTTTCGAAGTGAAGGAAAGTGGGAGTAGTGTTGCTAGAACCCAATGAGAGCTGGAGTTATGGAGAAAGGGGCACTTTCACATGAGCTAAATTCACATAGTGATATAGTTAAGTGCCATTGCCAGAAACATGGTGACTGAGCAGGGAGGAAATTAGGTGTCCCTTAATTCTCTGAGCCCCTGTCCTCTGGCTCTTGAGTCTCCTGCTTGTGACCCAGGCTGGACAAGCTCCAGAGGTCATCCATGCAGGTCAGCCTCCTAGCGCACAGAGAAGAGATCAGTGGAAAATGAGGGGCAGGTGGGAGGCAAAAATAAAGTGATACATAGCACATAGTAACACATTGGATAAACATGTGGGGAAGAGCTTGGATAAAAATAGCCACACCCCATCTTCCATCCATATGCCCTTCTATAGTGTGATCTGCCGCCTTCCATTCAGAGTGGGATCTATACCCTTCTCTTTGAATCTGGGTGCACTTGAGACTGCTTTGAGCCATAGGGCATCGTGGAAGTGATGGTGTGCAACGTCCAGGCTAGATCATAAAAGGAAATGCAGAGTTGCTTTGTGCTGTCGAATGTTGTGCTTTTTCTCAGAAATGTAACCTAAGTCCCCCCTGCTGCAAGGAAGCCCAGGTTACTTCAGAGACCACATGTAAATGCTCAAATTCACTGCTGGCTGGTGAGTGATGATATCTACGGGGTTTGGTGTGTGTTTTTTTGCTATTTGAAAATAGAATGATCCTATTGGTATGACTTGGTAAGTTACTTTTTGGGTCTGGGAACACTCAAACAATTCTCCATCTAAGTTATTAGTAATAGCGCTAATATACAAAAAGATTGTAATGGTAGAGAGTGAAGTTTGTAGTGGAAGCAGCATAAATAATCCTAGATTTTCCCAGTTTTTTTGGCTTACAGTTTCCTCTATTTTATTAACCACCAAAATGGTAAGACCCACCTGAGGTCAGGAAAAGGGGAACACATGATCTGCCTACAGCATTCTATATTTTGAGTTAGACAATTGAGAATGTATTCACATACTCTCTGCATATGTGTACACGAACACATTAATACACACATATTCCAGACATTATATATACACATACACATTCATATATGCACACACATATATAGGAATGTACAGTGTGTGTTTTATATATTTCGGTCCAGATTACCAAGTAGGGAGCCATTATTCATTTAAGGCTATTTCATGAGTAGCCATAGCCCAAGCTAAGAATAAAATAATTGGTTTTTTAGGTATGTACTGCTCGAATGGGTAGCTACTACCTGCAGGTGACTGTGTTTAAATGTAAATTATTAAAATTAAATGCCTTTGAAGTTCAGTTCCTAGACAAATTGCAAGAGCACAAAAGTCACATGTAGTTAGTGGCTGCTGCCCTAGCCAGGCAGACCTAGAACATGCCCTGCATTGCAGTTCTTTTTGGATAGCAGGAGCCTCCCAGAGAAGGAGGAGGGGGTGAGAGAAGCAGGAAGATGAGAAACCCTCAAGTTCTTAGTAGTAGTGTATATGGTCAAGAACAGAATTAAAACAATAAGGAAATTTCAGAATTAGTTTGTGAGCCCTTGTGATGGGACTCCATGTATAGAAGATCTATATACACAGATGACATACCATTGAGTTTATAAAAACACTGTATTATCAGGGCACTGTGGAGTATTGAACTGTCCATGCACTTCTGAAGCTCCATTCTCTCTTCTGTGTTAAAGAAATGACAGTCAGTGTCAGAAAATGGGGAATGGATTGTCTCTCCTCTGCAGATGTCAGTGCCCTGTAATAGATTCTTTGGAGTACTGTTGAGATAGAGCTTGAGGTGTGGTCTGCCCTCATCAGAGAAGGCTTGAACCCATCAGCACTGTCTTCCTTTGTCCCAAGGAATAGGGAGGGCTGCAGTAGTGACAGTCATGCCACATTTTGCCAACCTGAAGGAGGAGAATAAGCTAAGAGGTTTCACTGATAACCATGGCCTATTTGAAAGTCTGAGAAAGAACAAAAATTAAACACATGGATTATTTCTTTTTTTCTCTTTCATTTTAGAGATTTATTTATGCATACAAGAGCTGGGGTACAGGCCAGAGGTATGCGGGGGGGTGGGTGGGTGGGAGGATCCACCAGAGACAGAGCGGGGGAACAGAACAGGCAGATCGACTAAAACACACTGCTGAGGGGAGCAGCGGGCGAGGCAGGAGAGGTCTGCTGCACCATGAGTCCCCTCCCCAGCTGGTGGCAGGGATCAACTTGTGCTACTGAGGCCTCAGTCTGCTTTATAGTGCATTGCTTAACCCATTGCACCACCAGGAAGGCCCCCAAAATGTGGGTTATTTCTATCAACAATTTTATGAAGTGTCATTTTGATCTATGTAGGTGGACTAAATGTAGACTTGACAGGCAAAATTAGAACCACTAGGTCAAAAATACATGGAGGCAAATTTTAGATCACTTTAAGGAAATTTTTTTTTTCTAATTAAAGTTTCAAAAACAAAAGGGATTACTCACTGTGGTCATGAATTCTCTTTCTCTAAGTATTCTAGACAAAGTGGATGACTAACTGTCCCAGGGGAGAGGCAGGCATGACAGCAGAGCAGTCCCTTCCCACTAGTAAGAGACTGTTACAAATGGAATTTTGACTTGCTAAATTTAACTACAAGAGCAGTGGAAGGTCTTAATTAGATGATCCTATGCATCCCTGCAACTTAATTCCTAAACTGAAGTATGTTCCACCATTCTCTAATTTTTATATGTATCTTTCTATTATTAGATTTTCCATTTGGTTTTCTGCTAATTCTTAAGGGATCCAGGATAAAATACTTAGTACTATTTATCCTTTTTTCATTCAGGCTTTTTATCCTCTTCATCCAGGCTCCACAGCCCCCCTACACATTTGAAAATTCTCCTTTTGCTTTCTCTTCTTTTTGTCTCTAGTATAAGTGCTTTCTTCTCATACCCACTGCTCTAGTCAGAGTGTTTATAGGTAACCTCTCAGGACTGCAAAAATAATGTCTTCATTCTTTTTTTTTAAAAAAAAAAATTATTATTTATACATATAAGAGCTGGGGTATAGGCCAGAGTCGCGGGAGGTAAGAGGATTCACCAGAGACGGAGTGGGGAGCAGAACAGGTAGATCCACTGAAATACACTGCTGAGGGGAGCAGCGGGCAAGGCAGGAGAGTTCTGCTGCGCCATGTGGATCCATTCCCTGGCCAGGGATGGAAGTTGTGCTGCAGTGGCTGCAGATGCTTCACAGTGTTGCACTCAACCCCGCTACACCACCAGGGAGGCCCCCCTTTTACACTTTTTTTTTTCAATTTTGTTTTTTTTTAATTTACATATAGTTGCCATCAATTGTAATCCCCATGTATTCCCCATCACCGTCTCACCAGTGCACCATCACCTCAGTCCCCCGTGCTCCCATCTTCCCTCAACCTAATGTCTTCATTCTTATGCCTCATAAGTTCTTCATTCTTCTCATCTTCTGCCTCTGTTTATTCTGTGTACTTATGCAAATTAATGTGTTCAGAGTACACAGCTCTGATCTTCTGTCATCCCTCTCTCTCTTCTGGAGCCTTACTACTCAAAGAATGTTCCAGAAATCTATCACATCACAGAGAACATGTTAGAAATGCAGTGAATCAGAATCTGAATTTTAAGATAATTCCCCAGTGATTGATTTGTACCTTACAATCTGAATAACCTGATGTAGAAGCACTGTCTAGATTGGTCCTTGCCACTATGTGAGATTACTCCACATTTTTCTACTTTCATTTAAATGTTGTTGGGTCAACAACACAAAATCTTTTCCACTGTTTATGGTTCCTTGTAAGGGTGCTGCCTCCCTGAGGCTGCTGTTCATTTCCCAGCTAAAACTATTTCTTTCTACTCTGTGCTCCCTAGAGTGTTTTGAGTCTTACAACTTTTAATATATATTACCCTATATTCAGAATACTTGTTTTTATTCTTTAGACCTGTATTGCTTACTTATCCCAAATAGATTAAACTCCTTCAAAGTAAAATAGTAGGAACTCTAAATATTTATAGAATAAATGCACTAATGAGTGGCATGGTCTGTGGCTTCTTTTTTCTGTATATACCCTGTTATCACAGTAATTTGCTAATGATCTGTTTTCAGTAAATTCAGTTTGTATTATATTGGCCTTTCCTATCTAAACCAAATATACTAAACTAAATAGAATTAAAACAAATTGATCTTAATATATGGGGAGTAGATGCTATTACCAAATGATACAGAATGATGTTGATCATCAATCCTGGATAAAATCTTCTATTTAAGATTGTAGTAGAAAAAATAAACACAAAGAATTAAAAAAAAAAAAAAACAAGGGAATCACTGGGAGACCTTCTTTTACTTAGAACATAAATCCTATTAAGTTATTAGCACCTGTTTTATTCAGGGGTTGGCGACAAGCAATAAATGAAGCCATCTCCATCATGATAGGAATGAAATGGTGACTATTAGGTGGCTCACAAAGAGATTTGAGGGCTGGAAATGCAGATTCAGAAAGAAATGGACACTACAGAAACTATAGCCAGTATTACCACTATATCTGCAAAGGGGATCATATAGACAAAGTAGAAGAACATCCGTGGAAGCCAATAGGAAAGGGAACTTCTGTTCTTTTATGCACACAACAGTATTTTATTGATTGATTGATCAGTTGCAAAATTACTGCAGGTGGTTTAGGGAAATGATGTTAATAACACCAAATTTGAGTTTATTGTACTCTTTAAAAGTATAATCCATTCTGTCTTAATGATGGAATTTGATTTTCCCATACTTGAAGTTCTGATAGGATGCTGTGGAATAAATAATTTAGGCCCTCTGCTACCACTTTATACATGGCTAATATGATCAAAAGGAACCAGATTCAATAGCAATGCAGTTGTAATGTTTAAATTTAATTTATGAACATATTTGTTTCCTGAACTTTTCCAAAGAGGGATATTAGACTCAAACATCCTAAGGTTTTAAGGTTTTCTCAATAAACAAGTGAAAAGTTATATATATTTACTACTCTTATATAAGTGAATGTTTTAAATATTCTATTTTTTTTTTTAAAGATTTATTTATTTATGCATACAAGCACTGAGGTACAGGCCAGAGCTGTGGGGGTGGGGGTGAGAGGATTCACCACAGAGAGCGGGGAGCAGAACAGGCAGATCAACGGAAGCACACTGCTGAGGGGAGCAGTGGGCACAGCAGGAGAGGTCTGCCGCACCATGTGGGTCCCCTCCCTGGCTGGCAGCAAGGATGGAACTCCTGCTGCAGTGGCTGCGGTTTGCTTCATAGTGTGTTGCTTAACCCACTGCGCCACCAGGGAGGCCCTAAATATTCTATTTTAAATGGAACATTTGATTAACTTTGACACTGTATATCAGTCATGCTGGTTCTAGTGTTATCTATAGTGTTATTAAACAAGGATATAATTAAAGAGTCAAAAGTTTTAACAAATACTGACATAAAAATTAGTGAACATACTTAGGGTAGAGCAAAAGGTTAAACCAGTAGTTTTTAACCTTGAAGCAAATAATTTATCCTTTTTTTTGACTGATAAATACTTTGGTATGACATACTTTTTAATTGTTTTTAACTAACTTTATTGAAGTATAATTTCTAGGTAGTAAAAGTTACCCATTTGGGGTAATTGGTAACTTTACTAAGTTGTACCACCAGTTGTAAAACATTTTCATTTCCCCTCAAATATCTGTCATGTCATCTGTAGATAATTTCTGTTCCCTCCCAGCGATAAGCAACCACTAATTTATTTTCTGTATCAGTAGCTCAGTCATTTCAGTAGTTTTCATATGAATGGAATCGTCTATTATGTGGTCTTCTGTGTCTAGTGTCTTTCTGTCAGCACCAGATTTTTGAGATTGATTTTTATTGTAATTTTATTCATTTTCTGATATAAGAAATCATTTTTAAAATGAAAAATAGAATTCAATCATTTGAAATGAAATTTTAGGAGTTGAAATTGAACAGAATTTTAATTCTGTTAGGAATTAAAATGAAAACCTTATTATGTGTCACCAAAAACAAATGATAAAATCTTAGTGTATAAATCTTCAAAATTAGAAAAAAACTTTAATGTGTTCTTTTATATGGCTCACTTGATTAACAAGATTTTTCTTGTTACCTGTCATCTGGACTGAGCGGAATCTGTTCCAGACTTTAAGTGCACTTGATGTGTCTTCCTCTTTTGGGGAGAAAGACTAAGGAATGACCCCCTACTTGAGACTTGCTGTTCCTTGGCAGAGGAAAAGAACATACGCACTGAGGAAAACAGGCAGTGTTCTCAAATCTGGCCCCACACGTGCCATTGTCAAATCACTGATTGAATCTATTGCTCTGGGGAACTATTTTCCTTCCATAGGAGGCACTGAAAGTCACCTGACAATTGACCTGTCCTCAGCAGACAAGAGATCCTTGGGAGGAACCTGGCTGTCCCCCTTATGGTTTTGTGACAAATGGCACAGTTTTAGGCAGATGGCATGCTGGGATTTTCTGAATAAGAAAAATGAATTTTTTCTAAAGATTGTTAAAAACAGTGTTTGCCACTAGGTAAAAAAATCATCCAAGTATAATTGAGATGAGTGGAAAGAAAGACATTAGTCACGGTTGATAACTAGTTGCCTAGTTGCCCAGTGTTTATGAGTATGAACATAGAAATCCCTAAAAATCTCAAGTTGTGCAACAATGTCTTACTTTTGGATTTTTAGCTGTAAGACTCATTTATCACTGAGTTCTTACCTCCCCTTTTTCAAGAAATATGAATATTTGCAGTTTGGACACAGATGAATTTTGTTGATTATACCTTCATCCAAATATGATTCTTTCTGGTCCTCCGCATCCTAAGACCTTCCCTGCCTTAGACCATGTCGGTTCTTGTAACTAGAATTTTCTTCCTCAGTGTTTTTTGGGGTCAACTCATTTTTACGTTACCGCCTTAAAGACACCTACTCTAGTGGCTCTGTTAAAAGCATTCCTCTTGCTTTTTGCCCTTAGCCCTTTACCCTAGCAACCAACATTACTGTCTCTGGAACTTACCCATTTATCAACATTTAATCATGTCTGCTATTACCTTTTTTAGTCTTTTTCTTTTTTGTATTATCTGTTACCCTCTCCCTCAACTTCACAAACACAAGCTTCCAGAGAACAGGAGTCATGTGGGTTGTTACTCTATCATAGCCCATCCCAGCCCAGTTCCTGACACGTGGGTGACATTCAGTGGCCATTTCTTAAGTGAAATGAAACTGCTACCGTGGGTGCTTTTTGTGTGCATATGGATGTGGTGGTGGTACTGTGGCTGAATCTGTACTCTGATTTTGGGAGAATTGTTATCTTCATAGCATAGGTTTATTTATCTGTAAAATGGAGATGATGATCATTGTGTTGTTTCTGTCAGGTTTTCGGGTCAGTTAAAGGAAATAATGCATGTGTATGGTGTAGGCACAGTTCTTGGCACTTAGAAAACTCTTAAGTGTTTACTATTATGTATGGTTAATGATTTTAACGTGTGTAAAGATCCATTTTGCATTTGTAGTGAGATTTTCAGAGTGTCAAAATTTATTCCTATGTTTAAGGTGCTCAAACTTACTTAAGGGAGGATTGTGGTAATAGGTTAACAACTTAGATTGGGTTATATATACAACTACTGAGGTTAACAGTTTTGAAAGTATAGGGGAAAATTTAAGAGGTAGGATATTTTTAATTTGAATTAACTAACATATGTTTTTCATTTACTGTTGTTACCAGAATATTGGTGTTTTCTCTTAAACGCTACGTTACTTAGTAGCTTTCCCCCTTTGAATGAGTCATTATATAACAGGCAGCCTCAAAAGGAAATGCGATGGCCTGAATGTGAGTCCTCACCTCCTCTTAGCCAGAAAAATAACTTAGAACAAAACCCAACTGCAGGTTACACACAGGAAGGTTAATAAAAGGTTTATTTACAGAGGGGAAATGAAAAGAGGGGGAACTCTGAGGAAGAGAAAGAGTGAGAGAGAGATAAATTGTTGACTGCATCCTACTGGTAAGACTCTCTGAGCTGGGACCCCCAAGAGCACACTGCAGGCCTGATAAGCCAAGAGAGCACATGCTCACTTGTGTTCAGTTTTATACTAAGCTTGGCTGCTTAACTCCATCCTTAGTTCCCAGCAGTCCGTCCTCCCCCCTTGGAAGCCAAGAGTAACGGCAAATTCATGGCATGATGAAATTTGTAATCCCTGGCACCTGGGACCTCTTTAGCATGTAGGTGGGGATGGAGTCCATAAACATCAGTGGGTGATGTTCATTCAGGATATACTCTTCCCCCCAAAATTACATGTGTATCTACCAACCTATTTAGAAGTTCTAGGGTATAAGAATATTCTTAGTACAGCTGTTTTATTGACTATTAATACTCCTGATGTATTATAAGCATATGTTAAGTCTCTTCAGAAATGTTCTGTAAGTTTGTTGGTTAGGCGATATATAGGCAACTCAGAATATCTATACTGTCAGCACTTTCTATTAAGGGTAGTTTTAATTTGCCGCAGGCCAGAATCCATTTTAGTCTTGCCTAATAAATACACTATTAACTGTTTCTACTCCTTAGAAACCATTTCTTATTATATTCCTGAGTTGGGTCTGCAATTTTACTCCCCATCGAACATACATTCAACCGCTTCAGTAATTCTGGTTAGAATAATTATTTTTCCTGGCTTCCTCTGCTTCTAAGCAATCATCACTAAATCCACAATAAGCACTTAACTGAGGTTATGTTTCATATTACCCAGTATCCAAATCTTATTTTTTTCCAAGATCTTCATCTTTTTTTTTCCACCCAGATTCCTTGTATCCCCGTGGTTCTTTCTCCCTACCGAACCACCCCCAAATCTAAGAAAACTTATTCTGTTTATTGTGTCCTTTAGTTTTTACACGTATTTTATTTTGTTGAGTCATCTGCTATGTAAATATCTAATATTTGTCTTGGTCATTCTGACTTTACTGCATATTATCCCCTTCCATTTTGCTATCAATGGCTGCATTTTATCTTTCCACATGGCTGAACAGTATTCCAGTGGTGACATACCACATTTTTTTTTTTTATGCAGTCTTCTATCGATTGGAATTAAGGTTGTTTCCATGTTCTAACTGTTGGAAGTAGTGTTGCATCCCAAACTTTATTTTCCGGCAATTTCAATTATCCAGCACTCACGGCTTTAAATATCTTTGATGTGCAGTAACATGACATATTACTGAGGCAGACATATCAACTGTAACAATGGTTTGGAGGAAACAGAGTGGGGATTTTTATCTTTCAACCTTCATATTTTACTTGATTTATTTGTCCTTGCTGGCATTTGAAATAGTCCTCACTGCTGCAGTTAAACACATTAATTGGTGGGTGGGTGTTTGTATGTCTAAATATAATAATGGACCAAAAATGCAAATGCTAACAATCTGAAACTTATATATTTTCTGTTATGTCTGCCCATGGTACTTTATTTATTTCTGTTATTACTAAGTTTCATGAAGAACTTGTAAAAAAAATCAATGGACAATTTTCATAAATCCAAAGTATAACTTTATGTGAACATACCTTTTTAAAACTTTTAAAATTATTTTTGTTACAAAATATATTCATGTATACAAAAGAATACAGACATCTGTACTTTATCAGTCCCTAAATATTATACAACTATCAATGTAATATCTGTAGCATAAAGCAGAGGCAAGAAACAGCCTCTGGCCAAATAAGATCAGCCTAGTTTTTGTAAATGTAGTTTTGTTGGCATATAGCCAACTTACATGTTTTCCATTATTGCTTTCACACTAGTCTTCCAGTGAGTAATTGAGACAAACCAGATAGATTTGCAATCTGACCCTTCACAGGAAATATTTGCATACTCCCCATAATAGAATACTATAATTTGTATCCATGCATCTACTACTCAACTACAAATTAAATAATTCAAAATTTTACATTCCCTGTATGGTCTTCCTCAACTCTCTTTCTGTCTCCTTGAGATAATGTGAACTTTGTGTTTATAATGTTTGTTTATTATAAAAATTTATATGTATTCAAATATTTTAAGAATTAGTGCATATTTGGACCTTACAAACTTTAGGACCTTTTTAAATGGTACCATCCTGTGTGAATTCTTCTCTGATTGGCTTTTTATCCTGGTAATTAGTTTATGAGATTTGTTCACCATTCTTGAAGAGTTGCAGTTGGGTTTCATTGCTGTACAATATGTGTAACTTTGTATACACAAGTCTTAAGTATCCATTTTTCTGTTTCTAGTGTTTTCTATTTTCAACAATGCTACTTTGAATATGCTTGTACTTCCTCAGATTTTGTGTACTAAATAACTATATATTAACTATGGAAATTGATTTATTCTTACTTTAGATTTCCATTTAGTTTCATGGGATACTGAAAAATGTGACAGCTCAGAGGCCAGTATCATCATCTCTTGATGTACCTTTGACTTAATGGCAATCAGGAGGTCAGATTTTGGGTTCTCTGCTTAACAGCAATATAGTTGGAACAAGTAATTTAACATCTGTATTTTCTTATCTAAAAATTGAAGATAAAGAGTAACTTCACAATAGTATTGCTACCTGGTTAAAAAAAAAAAGGTGTGTGTGTGGCGGGGGTGGGAGTGAAGTAGAACATATACTCTCTAAGCTTTTGGTAGGCTTATTTAAGATAATTATGTAGTGCCTTCCGGCAGCCAATGTGTACATCATATTTATTAGTCTTTTTATCATTTTAATTCTTTGTGATCCAAGGTGAAATACGACCTTTCTGATGGATTACAAGTGTGAAAACTGTATCTTAGAAAAGTAAAGTGACCGGGTTCATACAACTGATGTACCTGTAAACTTAAATTAAGTCTAATCCTATCTGACCACTGGAACTTTTTCCTTCTAATATACCACATTCTTTTTATTCCCTGCCAGAAGGAAAAAGTATATCAAAATTACATGAAAAATTTCTGTAGTCACTATGTAGCTTTGTGGGGTTATATACTGAAGAAGTTCAAGTACATTCGAGGCCACATTGCTGAAAAATAGAAAACACTAGAAACGGAAAAATGAATAAATAAATTATGGTATATGCATACAAGGGTATGTATGCTGCATAGCACTGGAAATTATGTCAAACAAGATTAGGGTGTTGTATACCCATTTATAGAACATCATACAGGCTGGCTTTTCCCCCAATCACATTTTCAAATTCCATGGAAGGCCTTTCTAATTTTTTATTATTATTATAAGCAGGCAGATTGGAAGGAGTTGTAAACCAAAACACAGCTGCTGAGTCTAAATTTAGGCCCATCAAGATGAGTGTCCCTCATAACGACATGGTTTCTCAAACTCTTTCCACTTTAAGTTGCTTTTTTACCAGATGTCTGTTGGTGTGCTTGTTCCTTGTGCATCAGCAATTTTATTTGCATGGCCTTTTCATGCCAGTATTCTGATTTATCACACTTCTCACATTGATTTTTTCCCCTCTACTTGTAAAAAGAAAATAGCTGTTTGTGCACAGATGGTAGATGCAATTTAGTATTATCAGAGTAATTCATGTTATATTTATGAGATGCTCCTGTGTAGCATTTTAGTGAGGGATATTAATGGAGGATACTCTTAAAGAGGTGACATCTCACCTTTTAACCTACTGTTTTTGGTGTTTATCTCTGGAATTATTCAAATATTGGCAAGCATTTGTTTTAAACTTCAGCTATATATTTTATTTCAGTGGTAGAACTCTAGAGCCATCTAATACCACCAAAGACAAAAGACAAAATTTATTTTCGGAAATGACTGGAAATTTTGGTAACCAGTTTAAAAAAGCGAATGAATAGTATGAGGATGGAACATTTTAATCATGAGTCCTTGTTTCCTTCCTTTTTGAATTGTGTACAACTCTGTGTATAGACATGCTGCTGGTTTGCTGGGGCTCTCATGATTAGTACCACAGATTAGCTGTCTGAAACAAATTTATTATCTCACTGCTGCAAGGTACAAGTCTGAAATCAAGGTGTCAGCAGGATTGGCTCTTTCTGAAGAAGCTGTTTCAGCCACTTAAACACGGCTTAGAGATGGCCATGTCTCCCTGTGTCCCTTTACATTGCCTTCCCTCTGCACATGTCTCTGTGCCCTTTTTACAAAGACAGTGGTCATACTGCATTAGGGCCTGTGCCAGTGACCACACTGTAACTTGATTACCTCTGCAGAGACCCTCTCTAAATAAAGTTATGTCCTGGGAGCCTGGGCTTAGGGCTTCAGCATATTTAAGGAGGACAGTTCAGCCCAACACAGATTCTGACAATAAACCAAAAGTATCAACAAGAAAAACTTGCACTTAATTTGAAAGTGAATTTGTCAGTAAATGTCAATATCATATTAACAATTCTGATGTCTATTTCAGCAAAATAACAAGAAATTTTATGGTGGATTTTTTTTTTTTCCGTTTTTAAGTCAGGGTGACAGGCAGTGATTCCTTGAGTGATTTAACTTTTCTGTTACATAAATTCAAATCTCAGCCCGAAATCACCCCAAGATTTTTTGTTGAGGGGGGGCAGATAGAGTTATTTTTCATTATGCTAGATATTGGAAAAGATATTCAGTGTTAAGTACAGATTTACTACATAGATGATTATCCTTTTGCTTCAGTCTCTTAAAGAAACAAACAAAAAGATGTATTTTTTATCTAAAAGGATATAAGATAATGGATAAAAGAACATAAATTCAAGTGCTAAGGATGTATAAATGAGAGAGAGAGAGTCAGAACTAGCAGGAGAATGAGGCAAGCATATTGTGAAAGGGAGACCTTTGTTCTGCAAGAACACATTTCAGTGATCCATTACTCCTGAAAAGCATCAACTACAAAAGGTTAAATGGAATTTTTTTTTGGTTAATTGCTTCTTTGGATCTTCTTAAACATTTATTTTCTTCACTTATTCATGTCCAAATGTAAATCTTTTAACTATTGTCCGTATATTTTCTTTCCCTTTTTTGAAGTGAATATAAAACACTTTGGATAGTCAGTGTTATTGAGGTTTTAAGAATGTTTTTGAGTGATTCATAGTAATTTCAACCCTTCTACCGAAATCTTGGATGTTGCTGAATTTCAGCCTGTAATTTTCTTTCTTTGCAAGATATTGAAGCATATTTTTATGACACCACACTACACTCATTGGAATTGTGAGCCTTTGTAAATTCATGCAGATCTTTCCACTCTACAAAAGGATGCATTTTAAGTAGAAGAAATAGAATGCTAAATTATGTAGTAGGTAAAAGAAGTGGGTTGTGGTGAGTTAAGAGGTTGACAACAAAGAATGCCAAGCACATGGTTATATTCGATGTCAGTGAAATTTAAAAGTACATTTGCCCATCAAATTAAAGTTTGTCAGCTTAAAAAACTAGTATTTATATGAAATGGTTATTGAGAGATTTTTGTACATGCTAATTGTACATTTAGTTGGAAACTGTAAATTCTGTTTTTAATGTCTGCTTGGTATGCCATTGTGTTAGCATCTCATAATTTATTTTGACAAGCCCATTTTAATGTGATTTCAGACATCCTTTAAAATTTTCTGTAACTGTGCAGCTTTGATCAGTTTTTTAAAAAGCCAAATGTAATCCAAAGTCTTCTGCCAAAATGGTCTAGACAACGCTTTTTGCTTATCACAATAGTTCTACTGTCTCTGAAACATTGTGTACAGTGTTGACTAACAATTTCAACTTTTTTTTTCAAAATAATGTATGCTTATTTTAGAATATTTACAAGTACAGAAACTCACATAGAAAAATATTAAACTCAAACAACAATCCCAACATCTGGAATAAGTTCTGTTAACTTACTTTGTGTGTAACTTTTAAGTTTGTACACATCTGTACCTCTTTCTTTGCTACCCCCACATCTAAACTTTTCTCCTACCCTCTAATCCCATGTCATATACACATACATACATATATAAGTACACATACACATACATAAGTACACTTACACACATTAGAATCTTGTTTGTATACATTTTACAATTTCAACTTTCTTTTAATAAAGTAGTGTGGACCTTTGTCCAAGTCCAATGCTATATATTTTTCTATAATGCTAGCTTTAATTTCTTTATTGTAGTCTGTCGTATGGATAGCCTTTATTGTATCTCTCATTAAAAGCATTTGTTGCAAAACAGTTGTTTTCTCTCTGTTTTTGTGTGTCTAATTAATCCAACTGTAATTTGTCTTCTATTGCTTGGTCCAAATCATGCCTATATGTTTGCTTTCAGAAGTGTTTTGTAACCACAATATTCTGAACCTTCTAATCTAAATAACCATTGATATTATTGTTGCTTCAATTTGTTTACCATAATATCTTTTCTATCATTGCGTTGAGGATTATCAAGTGGTGTATGAGTGTTCACATAACTAACTTTTTAAAAAGGATTTATTTATTTATTCATACAAGAACCTGGGTGTAGGGCAGAGGTTTGGCAGGGTGAGGTGAGAGGATTTGCCAGAGACAGAATGCGGAGCAGAACAGGCAGATCCACTGAAATACACTGCTGAGGGGAGCAGCAGGCAAGGCAGGAGAGGTCAGCCCCACCATGTGGGTCAGCTCCCTGGCTGGGAATCAGACTCATGCTGCAGTGGCTGGAGATAGCGAGATGTGCTGAGACTTTAACCACCAAGGAGGTTCTGCACCGCCAAGGAGGCTCCTCATATAACTAACTTTTGTATGGGATATTGCTGATATTTCAAAAGTATTTCAGTTGAAATTTAAAAAAAAGAGTCCATATTATGATTTCATCCTTTTTCCTTTATAGTACCATAATATAGTACCTTTTCTTAAAAAATAAAAATTTTGCTATATTTTACTACATCAATACATTTGGAAATTGTGCTACTTTAACTTTCAAACTGGAAGAGATTTTGGAGATTTTCAAGTTCAATTCCTTGATTTAAGCTAGAAAGACTGAATTAATTGTTCAAGGTTACCAATTTTGTCAATGGCAAAGATATGACTAGAATCCATTTTCAATGTCACCTAGTGAATTTTCTTTAGTTCTCCATTCTTTTAAATTACTGTTTTTAGATCCTATTTTTTCCTTAGTATAAACCTCTATTTTCGAAAAGTAAAGAATGGGTGCCTGAGAAGTCAGTGTTTGAAATCTTTCTTATGTGAAATGACTTTATTCTACTTAAAATTACAGTTTACCTGGCTATATATTATAGGAGTCTACATGGAAATATTTTCTTCCCAATTTGTGAAGATATTATTTTATTGTCTTTCAGTTTCCAGTGGTATTGCCATTGAAAACTCTGATGCCAGTCTGATTTCTGAGATTCGTATTATGTTTTAACTATTTATAGTCTCTGGAATTTAAGACCTTGAAAATCTCTGCTTCCATGATGTACCAGGGTGATGGATGTTTGTAGAAGTACTATCTACCCTACAACTGTTCCATTCATTTTGGGAGGTCTGATTAATCCCTATCAACTTGAAAATACTTCAGTTCTAAGAACTTCCTTTTTAATTTTTTAAAAATTCCTTTTATTTAGGAACTGTCTGCCTAGATCTTTTAATTTTTCAAAATGCGTTCTTAAAGCATTTACACATCATACATGTAAACCCTCTCCCTCCATCACCTATCATCAGGGAAATGTAAATCAAAACCACAATGAGACACCACCTTACACCCCTGAGAATGGCTCATATCAAACAGACCAGAAACATTAAGTGTTGGTGAGGATGTAGAGAAAAAAAAAAACTCTTGTACATCTGTTGGTGGGAATGTAGACTGGTCCAGCCCCTATGGAAGACAGTATGGAAGTTTCTCAAATTTAAATTGATCTAACATATGCTCAACAGTTCTACTCCTAGGTATCTAAAGAGTTCAAAAACATCAATTTGAAGGGAAATATGCAATGCTGTGTTCATTGCAGTGCTATTTACAAGAGCCCAAGTCTTAAAACCACCTAAGTCACTAAAAAAAGATGATTAGATTAAGAAGATGGGGTCTTTATACCCAATGGAATGCCACTCAATTATAAAGAAGATGAATCTTGCCATTTGTGACAGCATGAAGGGAACGCTACATTTTGCCTGGCACTAAGTTCAGAGACACCTCAGAAAGTAAACTTTTGATTTTCTACAAAATTTGGGGATGACATATCACCTGATTGCATGAGTTAGGTGAGGGAATCTAAGGTTCTAGCTTCTTTGTTTTATTAGCTTTCAACCACTTCAGTGCTAGCACCCCTATGTCCGAAGGATCTGGTACTTCTAATTATTGCCTCTCTCTGGGGATTTTCTGTCATAAATATGCCTTCATATTTATGACAGAAAATCCCCAGAGAGAGGCCAAATTGCAGCCGCTGCAGCACGAGTTTGATCCCTGCTGCCGGCCAGGGAACGGACCCATATGGCGCAGCGGATCTCTCCTACTGTGCCCGCTGCTCCCCTCAGCAGTGTACTTCTGTTGATCTGCCTGTTCTGCTCCCTGCTCTCTGTGGTGAATCCTCTCACACCCCCCCACACCTCTGGCCTGTACCCCAGTGCTTGTATGCATAAATAAATCTTTAATAAATAAATAAATATGCCTTCATCTTTATCCTTGTTTCCTAGATTTATTTTTCAACTATTTCTTAATTTGCTTTATTAATAGTTACCTATCAGATTTTCAGTTTCCAAAAGGAGGTTCACTTTGCTTAATCTCTTCTTTTTATCTTGACTTTTTACCCTTTTTTGTTGTCTTTGTTACTTTGATATAAAGTGAGATTTTAAGATGAAGCTGAGATAAAAATAAAGTTTCAACATACCGTATTTAACCAGAAGTCCACTTACCTTCTTTGTTGTTAACATTTTATTACTATTGGTGGTGTTTTAAAAATAAGAGGATTTTAACTATTTTTCTATTAATACTAACTTTTGAATGTGTTATTCTTAGGATGCCTCATTTATGGACATAAATGCCTTCAGCCCTACGATGCCAACATCCCCTTTATCAATGATCAACCAAGTCAAGTTTGAAGATGAGCAAGATATGAAAGATCTCTTCATTACAGTCGATGAACCTGAAAGCCATGTTACTACAATTGAAACTTTTATTACTTACAGGATTATTACTAAGGTAAATATTTAATGATTTTTTTTTTTTACTATAGATGCTGTCTTGGATTGCAAAAACTAATTTCTTAAAAGCAAAAAAACATTTTATCTTATATAGCACTATTGTTAGTTATCTATTAATTCAAAGACCAAATAGATCTATAACTCAAGTATCTTTAATCCTAGAACAAGTCTAGAAAAGGCAGTTTACTTCTGAAAAAAATAAAACAACTATTAGTATAATTATTTGACTTTTAATAGACATTTATGTAATAGCAACCTGTAAAAATTCTGCTTATAAGCTATAAAATGTTCTTTATGAAACCTCGTCATATCTCTTTTGTAGTGCATTTCTTTTGTTGCTAAAATGGTTTGAATCATCTTCCTATAAACATTTCTTCTAATATAACCTCTACACTAGCTAGTTGTGTTTCATAAATATATAGATAAGTGTTTAGGTATGTGTATGTTTATACCTAATCTCTTTACTCAGACTCTTAAAATTCTTCCTAGGCTTCTCACTTCCTGCAGAATAAAGTGCAAACTCCTTGTATGACATGTAAAGAACATGTCTTACTCCCTATTTTTAATTCTGTTCCCTTGTTATAAAATTGTTTGTTTCCTGAATATTCTAGGATATTTCTTCCTCATGACTTTGCATATGTTTTTCCATTTGTGTGGTATGTCCTTCCCCTTCTTTGACAGATGAACTACTATTTATTTTTCAAGATACAACTCAAAAAGTTTCCTGTGAAGTCTTCTCTTACCTGCTTCCTTTTGCCTCTGCTGGCTGAAAAGTCCTTTTCTGTTTTCTCATACTTTTTGAAAGAACTCTTCAAGGATGTAAAACATTGGAGTCAGTGTACAAAGATATTAAAAGCATGTATTTAATCCTTCTAAACCTCAGGATTTTTAAAAATCTATAAAACTGGACTTAGTTTTGTAATTTTCTATAAAAATCAATTTAGTGTAGCTAATCAATGGAAAACACTTAGCAGACACTTAGCCTGACACATAATAAGTGTTCAATAATTGCAACCTACCTGTATGTGAGAACTGTGTCTTTATTTGTACTTCTTCCCAATGTATCTGTGATCTTCTCAAGGAAGGTAATTGTATCTTACGTTATATGTAATTTCCAACACAATCCTTAGGATGTTATAAGTAAGCAATTAACTTTTTGTGAATAGAGAGAAAAGTTAGAGCATCGTAGTCATATCAAGAGACTGTACAATAGGATAATATAGAGTTCAATCTTGATTCCTCCTCTTTGCTAAGTACCTTTAACCTTATTAACATTTTGTTTTTAGTTTCCTCATTTGCAAATGTATCTGTAGCAGTAATAATATCATAGGGTCTTTAAATTTAAAAAAATTTAAATAGCATTAGCTTATAACTTTATATAGGTTTCAGGTATATAACATTAAAATTTGACTCCTGTACATACTGCATTAGGATTACCACAAAAAAGTTCATTTCTTTCTACCACCATATAGTTAATCCCCTTTATCTGACTTACCCACCCACCATCCCATCCCCTCTAATAACCACCATTTTGTTCTCATAATCTAAGATAGTGGTTTGGTTTTGTTTCTTTACTTTCCACATCAAAGAGAAGTCATATAGTATTTAACTTACTCCATCTTATGTCATTTGGCAATGCCCTCTAGATATATCCATATTTTGCAAATGAAAGATTTCATTTTTTAAATAGCTGGGTACTATTCCATTGTGTATATATCACATCTTCATTATCCAGTCATTTGTTCTTTCCAGACCTTACCAGTGGAAACGCTGTAGCAGTTCAGTGCTGCAGTGAATAGAGGGAAGCATAAAATTAGTTCAAATTAATATCTATTTGTTAATACAGACATAAGAATAAAGCCAGATTTTTCCTATTAATATTATTACAGTCATCCATTATCATCATCCTTCCTACCAAAGTATTTATAAAACTGAATTATTTTCCCACTACTTGTTTGATCCAGAAAGATATTCTTTATAAGCCAATGTATAGATTTCATCCTCATCCTAGATATCATACGTTAACTGTACTGCTCTTGTAGTAGTAAGGACAGCAATAGTAAAAGTATTAAGTTACAGTGTGTTAAACTAATGCTCGTGTGATTACTTTGTGCCAGGCAGTGGTCTGATCACTTTATTCATATTAACACATATAAAACTCACAACAATCCTAGATGCTATGACTTACCACTATTTTCATGAATGAGGACACTGAAACCCAGTACATGCCCATTTGCACAACATACTGATTGACTGATCTAGGAGTAAACACAGACAGTTGACTTCCATGCTGTACATGTTCCAACCACTTATACTGTGCTCTAACATATAGACTATACCTGTATATACTTAAAATACAAATGTCAGATACATATAAAAATTTAGTAGATGTGTATTATAGAAGCAATCATATTTTTTTTATTCCATTAAGTTTTATTGAGTACCAGTTATGTCCTCGGTGCTATATATTTTGAGGCTAGATCAGTAATTTAGGTGAATGTATCCTCTGACTTCATGGACCTATTAACCTGGGAATGGGGGTGATATAGTAAATAATTACATACTTAATTAATTATAGTTATGTATGTTATGAAGGGAAAACACATAATTTTATGAGCATGGGATACCCCATTTAATTTGGGGACTCAGAAGGCTCTCCTGGGAGAGTTTTGATTTTATAAAGATTTATATTTATGGACATTAAGATTAAAAGACAAATGCAGTGTATACACTGACAGTATATAGGAATACTTCAGTATAACTTGACTGCAAATAATTAATGAATATCAGGAAGCTCATGTTCCTAGCACCTTTTCTCCTTATGGGAATTGCTCTTTATTCATCAGATCAAAGTGTCTAAAGAAAACTGCTCTAAAAAACTCTTTGCCTTTTGAAGATCTAAAGATGTGCCTTCTCTTGGTACATATAGAAATAAAACTGAAGATTTAACAAGCATCTTTCCTAGCACATCCTCATCTGAAGACAAACCTCTAAACATCTGTCACTGTGCAGTAAAGGTTAAAGTCCATCCCTGCTGCACAGATGGAGCTTCCAAATCCTCAGTTCAAAATAGCCTTTTCTGTTTCACCAAAGGGTGGTGCTTGCACAATGAATTTAGGGGTGCAGGTGAATCCATATGTCCCAAACTTCCCAAGCTTTTATGGTTGGGCATGAAAAAGTAATCACCATTTACAATATCGTTTGCATGGAAAACTAACTCCTGATTAGCAGCACTGTTCTGTGTGCCACATGAACTTTTGAGAACACATGTTCTCTTTATAAGTTGGAGATGTGTCATCAAACCCACTTATTCCTAGAATTGGATGCTTTTATGTGTCTTCTTACAACCAAATTTTGGTCATGACTAATGGGACAATAATTATAATCTCTTCTGTGGGGAAATTAGTCATGATCTGAACAGTCTTGGAAACTCTCATTCACATATGTAACACATATACATGAAAATACATCTTAAGTCTTTGAAGAAAAAAATCTTATAATAGGAAAAAAGAACACAGTGTCCTTGAGATTTATACTTAGCCCTTATTTTCTTCTTCTGTTATTGTATTAAAGAACACTTAACATCAGAGTGATGTGGACAGAATCAACCAATTTGATTTGACCTTGTATCTTCCTCTTGCTAGAACTTAGATTGTTTTATGTTTGCGTAAAGTATTGGAAATTCTTGAGAACATCTACAGCTCAGCCTGTTTCAACTGCCCAGTTTTTGAGTCTTTCTAATGTTATACCAATTGAAATTTTTGGAAATGGATGATGAACCTGTACATATATGCCTGACACAAGGACATAGTCAATAGTATTTTTTTTAAAGATTCTATTTATGCGTACAAGAACTGGGGTACAGGCCAGCGGTGCGGAGGTGAGAGGATTCACCAGAGACAGAGTGGGGAGCAGAACAGGTGATCAACTGAAATACACTGCTGAAGGGAGGAATGGGTGAGTCAGGAGAGGTCTGCTTCGCCATGTGGGTCCCCTTTCCTGGCTGGGGATTGAACTCATGCTGCAGTGGCTGTGGAAGACCCACAGTGTGGCGCTCAACCCTTTGTGCCACCACGGAGGCCCCTTCAATAGTATTTTTTAATGCATGACACTAAGATGTTTATATCCAGTGACTTATATTTATATTGTAACATTATATTTCTATTAGATTTAATTTGCCTGTTTGTAGCATTTGCATAATTTCTATAATTTTCCTGACAGTTAAGATTATGTATTTTGTGAACATCTAGTTTCCTAAATTTCTTTATCTTATTTATTATTTGTTCCCATGAAAATGGTAATGTTTTACTAAGGTATACTGTATAATATTCTGAACATTCATTTAAAATAATAAACGGCCTCCCTGGTGGCACAAGGGGTTGAGCGCCGTGCTGTGGAGCTTTGGCAGCCACTGCAACATGAGTTCTATCACCAGCCAGGGAGGGGACCCACATGGCACAGCAGACCTCTCCTGTCTCGCCCACTGCTCCCCTCAGCTCTCCTCAGCAGTGTATTTTGGTGGTTCTGCCTTTTCTGCTCCCCACTCTGTCTCAGTTGAATCTTTCACCCCCACATACCTCTGGCCTGTTCTGCAGCTCATGTATGCATAAATAATAAATCTTTAAAAAATTTTTCAAAAAAGATAAAATAAGAAACATAAGTTCCTTTTGTGAGTCTTATTTCATGACAGTTTAGATTGCTTCTTTGACTCGAACTGCTTAATTTTACAATTGTGAGGTAACTGCTGCATGTGAAATATGTATGCAATGTATCAGTTCATCTTCTCAGTAAAATTTTAATTTTAATATTGCTGCACATAATATTTAATATGCAAAAGTCCAATTAAATAAGATAAAGAAGTCCAGTTAAATAAGATAAGGATGGGACTATTTTCTTACGAAAGGTAAATGTACCTTAGGTAATCTGGTTTTGTATTTGGCTTGGGATTCAGGCAAAGGAAGTGAGGTTAATATTGCACCCGTGTTCTTCTTGTCATATATCTTGGAATAGATTGTTGGTTTGTTGAGAACAGATACATTAATATATTTGCTTAATTTTGGGGAGCTTAGGCATATAACTCAAAATAAAATTCCTTGAGAAATGATAGGAACGTTTTCTTTTCACATCAAATATCCATTAATAACATTTTAAAAAACAGTGGTAAAATCATTCTGTAAAATGTTAGAATTTTCATATACTAAGAGCAAATTTTAGCAAAGCAATTCATTTGGACCAATTCCAGGAAAACATTTTTTTCTCAGTTACATTCAGGTTATTTTCCAAATTGCAAAAATAGGACTTTCCTCAAATTCTGAATTCCCATCAACTTGAAGAAAGAAGTATATTTGAAACCTAAATTCAGAACACACTTTCTTTTTAACAAGAAAGATATGCCAAAGATAATAGTAGTTAAAATCTTGTGGAAGGCAGATGGTTGCTCTAAGACAGATTTTTCAGTTTGGATTTGAAATTTGAGCATGGTGTTTGCTTTCTTTCTGGAAATACTGGAAAGTTTGCTTTGTTTCATCTGCTACATGAATTGATGATTGCAAAAAAAAAAAAAGCAAAGGCTGACAAACGCTGAATAATTAGAATTTGTTAATTTTTCTTAGAGACACATTTATTTCAGAATGTCTAAAATAACGTTAGGCAAATGTCTTATGTTGCATGTGCTGTTATTTTCTCTTTCCTTAGACATCTCGTGGAGAATTTGACTCCAGCGAATTTGAAGTTAGGAGGCGTTATCAAGATTTCATTTGGTTGAAGGGGAAACTGGAAGAAGCACACCCCACTCTAATTATTCCAGTAAGTTTACACTTTTTTTCATAGAATAGCTGCCATTTTTTCTTGTGATTTGTTAAATACCAATAACCTAATTTCAGACCTTTTAATTTACTGTAATTCATTACCTTAGAAACTTTTGTTTCAAAAATTTTCAAATCATTTTGTTAAAAGCTATCATTAATAGGGCCTCCCTGGTGGCGCAGTGGGTTAAACAATGCACTATGAAGCAAACCACAGTCACTGCAGCATGAGTTCGGTCCCTGGCACCAGCCAGAGGTGTGGCCCACATGGCGCAGCACAACTCTCCTGCCTCACCCACCCACTGCTCCTGTCAGCAGTGGTTAATCTGCCTGTTCTGTTCCCCACTCTGTCTCTGGTAAATCCTCTCACCTCCTATGATTCTGGCCTGTACCCCAGTTCTCATATGCATAAATAAGTAAATCTTTAAAAAAACAAATCTGTCATTAAGAGACTAAAAAAAGAGATTTGGTTTTTAAACACTATTGTAATATGTTAAAATTTTGTAGTTTTTGATTCTACTATTGTAGATTTTTAAAAATTTGTTTTATAAGAAATGATCACATGTTCCAATAATCTTCAGAAAGGAAAGTAGGACTTTTTATAATCTTGTGCCACATAATGCTGAGATAACTTAAAATACTTTTTAAGCCTTTGCCAGAAAAATTTATAGTGAAAGGAATGGTGGAACGCTTCAATGATGACTTCATTGAGACACGCAGGAAGGCATTACATAAGTTTTTGAACCGAATTGCTGATCATCCAACCTTAACATTTAATGAAGACTTCAAAATTTTTCTTACTGCACAAGCTTGGGTAAGTGCCAAAGACCAGCTACGACAGAAGGCCAGGTCCCCAAAGGATGGAATGGAAGTCAGCGAATGAGGGGGGTTCAGGGTTACAAAACTCAAGTCTGGGTTTGGTATGCGTCCTTGCTGAAAAGTCTCAGCAGGTCTTTATTTTATACATTAAGGAGAAAGGGGCGGGATTACATCAACAGGAAGTTAACAATGACTACATTTTTTCAAGAGCAGCTTGGGGTCATGTGACCTTCAGCCAGGCTAGATAACATAGGTGATTATAAAATCAAGACAGCATCTTTATACTAATGTTAGTTATTATGATTGGTTAATTTATATTATGGCAGGTTTACTAGTTTTATGAAATCATAACTAATTATTCTATTTTCACTCTGAGCATAAAATGAATTATTAGCTTAAGGTCAAATTGGTGTCAGCATTCTACTGAAGATCAGCAGGAGGGGGAAGGTACCCAAACCAACACCATACCCTTGTATCTCTCCTTCACCAGGAATCACTAGTTTCCTTGATTCTTAGAATTAGTTGATAATGTATGTTGCCAAATTATCTTAAGGGAGGAGGGGTTCTGTAACTATTATCAGGAATTGCAGAACCCACCCTTAAAGAATGCAAAGCCATAAATTTTAATTAACAGAGAGTCCCTGAGGAATGCAGCATCCACCCTTAACAAAGGCAGATATGCAAGACCTTTCACAGTGGCCCAGTCTTGAAAGTCTTGCTTAGATTCCCGAGGCTTGGAGCCCATAGTAAAATGTTTGAGTTTAAAAAATTATCCTAATAATCTAATTTTAGAATTTGTATTATAATATCCGCCAATTGGTAGTACGTCATCAAAATGCGTGGCAACCAATTACTTTGTTTAATAAAAAAAACAATCATACAACCACCCCCATGGATGATATTCCAGCAGGCACGTTTTTTGTAACTTTTAAAACTTTAATTAAAAAAAAATAAAATAAAGCTTTAATTATTAAATTGGCCAAAACCAAAGGGAGTCCGAGGAGGGCCAACTGTGGAACATCCGATTTTTCAGGGCAGTTCCCCTATGACGGGCTTTTGCCTCATAGCATAGTTAGGTGGCCTCCATCAGGTAAGAAATTTTCATTTATTCTCATATTATCTCTTAGTATCTATGTGTAGTGTAGGTTATATGCTTCCTCTAGTTTGTATTATAAATAAGTCAGTGGCTCTTGAATTTAAATGGATCTTTAAAAACATTGGCAAGATATCCTTCAGATATAGCCCTCTGGCAAACATACATATATAAACATTACAAAAGTCTTGTATTTTCTTCACTTAAACACACTCAGATTTCTCTTGATAACTATATCTCCAGTACTAAACTTATACATTGTGTTTTTTTTAGTTGACACTGTTTTGAATAATATTATGTCAGAGTTTTTCAAGTTAAAATAAGAGTTTATTAAATGGATGGATGATAGAATTTCCTTCCAGAATCTACCTAATTGCAAGTCTAATTTATAGTAAAAAAAAATTAAAACTGATATCTCCCCCTGGTTTTTTTTTTTTTTTTTTTGGTTTGGTTTCTTTTTTCCCATGAAGATAGAACTCAAGGAAGACAATGGGTGAGTTCTATATGAAACAATAACTGAACAACATTGAGATTTATATCTCCAATGTTGCCAAAGTGACAGAGGCTAAGAAGTTTATCTCAATCTTGTAGATAGTCTTGACTTTGGATGTCCTTTATGACTTTCTTGAAATGAATTTGTGTACTGACTCTGGAACCACAAACACTGTTAGAAATATTCTGTGCAGTCAAGAGTTATAGTAACAGCTTTCCAGTGACTTGTGTTGTCTCATTATATTTTACTCTAATGATTTTGTACCCAAAATAATACTGACTTGGAAATAAGCAAGTGTACTACACATATGCATATATATTACATACGCTTATCTTCTAAAAACATTTGGAAAAGATAATACTGTTTAACATTTGGTAAATGATACACAATATTATTTATTAGTCTTTGTTAATCAATGTCTTTTGAGTGTGTGTGTGATACTCTTCATACCTTTACTTGATTTTAACCTATTTTTCAACACATGCTAGTGTGACCTCTTAGAGCACTTTGTTTTATCAGTCTGTAGCTATCTCTTCTAGATTAACTTAAACAGCTAGTTACAGAACATTAAAAATTTTACATACAGTTTGCTAGTGTGGGTAGTGTTACAGTCTCCCCACTTTAGTTGGTTGAAGAACTGTGGTCAGAATTATATCTTCACAAACTATCCTTGTAACTTTAATAAGAAAAAAAAAGTAGGGCCTCCATAGTGGCTCAGCGGATTGTGCGCCATGCCACACTATGAAGCATCCGCTGTGGCACAGCAGCATGAGTTCTATCCCTGGCCAAGGAGGGGACCACATGGTGCGGCAGACCTCTCCTGTCTCTCCCGCTGCTCTCCTCAGCAGTGTATTTCAGTCCATCTGCCTGTTCTGCTCCCGGCTCTATCTCTGGTGAATCCTCTCACTTCCCACACCTCTGGCCTGTACCCCAGCTTTAAATGCAAAAAAGGAAAAAATGTAACGTAGTACTTAGCTATGCACTTTCTATGGTAAGACTGTCAGGGCTCTGATCTTGCCCTCCCTTAACTGCTCTTGGCCTTGAGCACAGTCCTTCACCTTCTTGTGTCCCTCTTCGGTGAAATAAGGATTGCCTACCTGACAGTGTTATGAATTGTCATGTATGTGTATACACAGGTATACACATCTATATGTATGTCCTTGCATATGTGTGTATGTGTCTGTGTACATACATATGATATGGTGACTGGGACATATCAACAATAAGCTTTGAATAAATATTAACTACTATTATACCTGGAGAATTAATAAAATTTTTCAGTTTTTCAGGGAGTAACTTAGACTCTGATGTACCTTCTTTCAATTATTTTTTCATAAAAATTTTAATAGAGTAATTTACTGTTTTATAATATAACCTGTATCTTATATCATCCTTTTATCTTCTCCAGTGTGTCCTTAAGCACTTTGCCCTTTATTAAGTATGTTCTTTCAAAGATCCAGATTCTAAGAAAACTTGTCTACAAGTTTACCGTAAGTACTTTGAAAATGAATATTACCAGAGAGATTGAGATCTTAAGTTTACCTGCTTCAGACTCACATTCTTAAAACATTTTATTCTTCTAATTCAGTTTTTGTTTTTTTTGATGGGTCTTGGAATATTGTTTGCTTCAGCACAAACATTTCCTTTTTTGTTTCTAGGAACTCTTGTCTCATAAGAAGCAAGGGCCTGGATTGCTCAGCAGAATGGGCCAGACGGTTAGAGCTGTCGCGTCATCCATGAGAGGTGTTAAAAGCCGCCCAGAGGAGTTCATGGAGATGAATAACTTTATTGAAATATTTAGCCAGAAAATAAACTTGATCGATAAAATATCTCAGAGAATTTACAAGGAAGAAAGAGGTGTGTGGAATTACTGAAGTGGGATTTCAAAGCTCTTCCATCTTTTACAGATATTTACATTTGCTGCTATAGCAAGACAACATGAAGTAGCGCTTTGTTTTCACTTGTTCTTAGGATTTCCACCTCTGCGCTTTGAGTGTCCCTCTGCCTTGCATTATTTCTGTTTTATCCTTACGAGCCCTTAACTTTTTGATCATATTAGTTTTAAACTTCTGGTCTGATAATTCCAACTTCCTACTCAGATGTGATGCTGATATTTACTTTGTCTCTTTAGATTGGGTTTTTTTGCCTTGTAGTATACCTTGTAATTTTCTTCTTGATAGCCAGACTTGATGTTCTGGGGAAAAGGAACTTCTGATGGTCACTAGTGGGTGGAGGGCAAGTGATCTAGTCTTGTATGTGCTCCAGCTTTTTGTGAGCTTATGCTCTAGACTGTGAACTTCACAAGTGTTCCAGTTTCTATCAGCCTTCTTGGATATGAAAGGATAACTGCAATAGGGTAGAGTTGAATATCTTCTTTTCCCTAGACCAGTTAGGCTCTGGAATACTCTAGTAGGTTTGGTTCTACTTAGCTCCTTCCCCTGAGGGCTGGCCTTGTTGAGACAGAGTGCTCTGGCTATTTAAAAATGATTTATTTTCCTTTCCCCCTGTAGGAAGTGTGTCAGAGTGGTCTTCTCTGATAGTTACTGGGGGAACCTGCTAGGGGGCCAGGTAAATACTGCAATGTTGGGGGATTCCCACTATGACAAGGTTGCTAGGAATTTTACATCTCAGAGTTGTCCACACTGAGTTTCCCTCAGTTTTTCAATTACAGTTTGGATTTCACTACCTGGTTTTCTTTCCTGAGCTGATTTCTGTGTGTGAATCTCAGCTACAGTAGGCAGTGATTCCTTGCATTCCCCTGTAATGTCACGCCAGGGTGAGAATAATAGTTTGTCTCTTGTCCTCTCTTATAGATGCAAGAAGAGTTGATATTTTAATGTGTTAAACATTTTACTTGTTAGGATGGAATAGAGACTTCCAAATTCATTACGTTTACTTACTATTTACCTTCAAATTTTGGCTTTGAGATTACACATTAACTTAATATTTTACCTTCAAAATTTGGCTTCTGCCCATGCACAATGTGAAAATTTCTGACTCCTAAATGATTTTGAAGGTAGTCATGGCCATTCATTCTCCTTTTGCTCTAATCAATCACTGTTATTTTTTTTTAACCATTTACAAATAATAGTGATAAAGTAAGCCTCCTGAGCTTAAGATAGTGTATGTAGTTGTATGAAGTTGGTTTTAAATATCTAACATGCACTGTATCTAAATATCTAACATGCACTATAGCTTATTCAAAGAAGGGATATTTCAATGAATAGGATTTCTTATTTCCTGGGGATTATTTTTGGCACAGGTACTCTACATGAGAAGTACATATGGCACATGGTACATGAGAAGTACATATGTTTACATATGGCAGAGAGATTTATCTACTGGAAAACAGGTCCCTTTCCCTATATTTTTGTTATTACTACTTTCCCATTTTCTGTTTTTTTAAGTTTCTGAGTTAGATTTTATCCTGAGTTTTTTAAATTTCATTATTTTTTTACTGATTGTCTGATTACATGACCCTATATTAAATGTAAATGACTGAGTCATCAAATATATTTCCCATTGTAAATTGGTTTTACAGATGGAAAATTACTTAAAGTTCTTACATCAATGGTTTATCTTTTTGTCTGCCTCCACTAAATTTTAAGTTCCATCATGATATAAACAGATGTTCATTTTATTTCTAGTATCTATTAACAGCTGGTACTTAACACCTAGTGTGTCCTCAATTTCAACCATGCAGTGGTTGAAAAAATATGTGAACATATGATTTAATAGTAGGGAAATTTTCTTTATCAAGAATTGATTAAATCATTGCAAGAGAAAGAAAAAAATTGTTACAACTAAATATATTTTGCCATTTCTGTACCTTTTTCATACATTGACATTTGAAATTGACCCATTTGACATTGACACATGCAGTGACTGAATGTAATCTAATAATTTCTTTTGGCCCTTTTTGGTCTGCCCTTATGTTTAATATTTGTCTTTTTTTTTTTTAATCTTAGGAAGTAATTCTTTTAACTAGGTTCTTTGGTTCCAGTTATGTCATGTGGATTCTTGATGCTAGTTTACTGAAAGAGCAAATCAAAGATGCTCCTGGAAACTATCGACACTAGAGATATATAGAATTTAAATATGCCTTATCTTTGTCACTACAAAGGAATAATTTCTAAATTCTAGATATACTCTGTTTATGAAACTTTATGAAATCCTCAGAGAGAAAACTGGATTTTGCAATACTTTATAAATTTGAACTCTCATTTCAGATAGTGAATGCTACTGGCCCAAAACAGGGATTTTTTTTTTTGGTCGTTAGAACCAGAAACTCACTTGTCAAGATCCCATTCAGAATGATGAATAGCTTTCTTTTGTAGCTTTGGAAATCTGAACTACATAGGTAATTCCTTCATAGTTATGTATTGAAGACTTTACTGTCCATAACTAGTGATTTTTTTGTGTGTATACTCATTTTATTTTGCTTCGTGTTTTCCAGTTTATTCAACACATTGGTTTTGATGACATGGTGTGTTGCTTCTCCTTGCTTGAGTTTAAAGGAGGATTAAATTGGTACCTGTTATTCAGTTCACAAACTACTTGGGGAAACAAATAATATTAACAGACAAGTTATAGTGCAGCTAATTAAGTCTTGGAATCAAATGTGATTTGAATGTTATTTCAGTACATTTTACAATCCTAGGGAAGTACAGCATAAAAATAAATTTTATATAGGTTTAATGACACAGTGACATCTATGTATCTATAGCTCTGTCTAGTTGAAGATAGATGTATCTGTCTACAAGTCTATACACACACACACACACACAAACACAGAATGAGAGAATGAATGAATGAATTAGTATTGATGATCAACTCATTTCTTGCATATATTAGTCTTGGATGACCCCCAGATATTTTGTTTAGGTTGCTGGATTGCAATTACTGTGAAGTCAGAGATGTAATCACTACAATAGGATAAAGAAGATAATTTTTGTTATGTGACATTGCCTATGTGTTTGGTAGGCGGAGGTTCATTATATGATGATCATTATATAATTTAACTGAGAATTTAAAAGGATGCTATTATTGATTATACCTAGAGAGTGGTCATTCAAGGACTGACCAGTTAATTTAATGAACAGGAAATATTTTTCTTCTGTTCATGTCTAAAAACATGTTTATGATGAGAAAAATAAGGTGCTTTCTTTGTTGTCTATAATAATGGAATCTTGAAAACTTCTATAAATTGAGTGACTTATTTTTTTCAGACTATTATGACGAAATGAAAGAATATGGTCCAATTCATATTCTTTGGTCAGCATCAGAGGAGGATCTGGTTGATCCTTTAAAAGGTGTTGCTAGCTGCATTGACAAATGCTGTAAGGCCACTGAAAAACGGATGTCCGGACTCTCAGAAGCCCTGCTTCCTATCGTGCATGAGTATGTGCTTTACAGTGAAATGCTAATGGTAAGAATACATAATTGTACTTGTACTTTGGTCCCTGACCTGAATCTAACTTTTAAAGGCAGTTTCTGTTTCTTTCACCACTATTTCTTATTCTAGAAAGATCCTTTGCTTGTAGATGCTCAGTAAATATTTGCCCACTGTATGACTGAATTGATGAGAAGAATACATTAATAAGAAACAGGGGGGCCTCCCCTGATGGCGCAGTGGGTTAAGCAACGCACTACGAAGCAAATCGCAGCCACTGCAGCACGAGTTCGATCCCTGCTGCCGGCCAGGGGGGGG
>JAGFMF010011858.1:353423-366627 GCA_019455555.1 Galemys pyrenaicus | reverse complement strand
GGTGAGAGGATTCACCACAGAGAGCGGGGAGCAGAACAGGTAGATCAATGGAAGTACACTGCTGAGGGGAGCAGCGGGCACAGCAGGAGAGGTCTGCCAGGCCATGTGGGTCCTCTCTCTGGCCAGCAGCAGGGGTCGAACTCGTGCTGCAGTGGCTGCAGTCTGCTTCATAGTGTGTTGCTTAACTCACTGCGCCACCAGGGAGGCCCTGAAAGATTTATTTTTAAAAAATCCTCTAAAATAGGTGCTTTCAAATTAGCTACTAGAGATTGAAAAATAATGTTCTTAAGGCATTATATTCCCAAGTGAAAGACTGGGTGATAGATACTACTTACATACTTCAATGTATTTTTAGATTATTAAAACTAAGTACAATTTATTTCATCCTCATGTTTTATTTTAACTTAAAGGGTGTTATGAAAAGAAGAGACCAAATACAAGCAGAATTGGATTCCAAAGTCGAAGCATTAACCTATAAAAAGGGAGATACTGACATGGTAAGTTTTGCTTTGCTTGATATAATCATATAAAATTTATTGTGTAAAATTTTTATTAGAAGCATAGAGCTTTGTGAGTTGTTTCTAAGCATTCATCAAGTGATAGTAAAGTTTCTTCTAAAAATCTATTACATGTTGAGCACCAAATAAGTCTTCAGACTTAATCATAATGTTTTTCTGCTTTTGACTTCTATTATCTCTCATAATGAGTGAAGTATGAAGTTAATTTTTAAAAATTAAGATTGTTAGAAGAAGGTAGGCACTGTTCATAAGGTAGGTACTCAGTCAATAAATCCAGGCTTTGCTAGTTTTCTAGGATATTAAGACAAAATAAGTTGGTGTTCCTACATACTTTTTTCTAATGGTCATAAATACACAAAGAATCTTGTTTACAAGTTAAACCCTTAAAATAGGGGAAATTTCAAATATAATAAAAGATTGGTAAAATAATATACTTTCATTTACTCATCATTAATTCGCATGGTCTTCATTAATTCCCAATGTTATCCCCAGTGTTTTTAATTTTTCCTTCTTTTGTCACTGAAATACTCTGAAACAAATTCCAGATATTATATTATCACCCACAGTATTTAATATATATATTTTAACACCTTTCATATTTTCAGGTGAGTGGCTATCAGATCAAATTATTCTCATTTTAAAACTGGGGAAGTAGCTTGGAATTTGAAGTAACTTGCCCATGTTTATATAGCTTATAGAGGTTCGTATATAGAGAGGTGATCGTTTCCATATCATTTGACTCCCTCAAACCATGCTGCCTCTTAGAGAGCAAATATAAAAGTAGGAGAAAGGGTTATTACTTTATTTAACTTCTATTGAATATTGTATGATACTTTCTTAATTGTTTCATTCTAAGGATTTCAATTAATGAGGAGAGTACAATATCAAATGTACTTTATCAGGTGAGATGCAGAAGTCGTAAAGCTTCCCTTATTAATAACAATAAAAATCCCCTTAGTATTAATAATTATAATCCAGTAACAACCTGACTTGAGACTCTGCTTCCCTCCTACAGGTTTCATTTTCTCCTTTTTTTTAATCCTTTCAAGCACAATATGTGTTTTCCTTACCGTCATTCTTGTTATTATCTTTATTTATAATCAAGGCTTCTTGCAGGTAGGAATTCTTAACTTGTTTCTGGAAGTGTTCTCAACCTCTTGAACAGTGTCTGGACTTGGTAGTCACTTCATAAATATTAGTGAATGACTGAATGAAAATTGCAGTGCCTGTTCAGATTCGTGTGTGTGTGTGTGTGTGTATCAAAGAGTGTCTATGAAATCAGACATCACCATAAACATTGAAACTTCACTAAAAAGTGACTGTGAATTAGCCTCATCTTTCTTGACTGCATATTTTTCAAACTCTACTTCATTCTCTGAATTTCTGGAATGTGAGTGGGAAATGGAGAGTTATTGTGGACTGGGGAGGAGAATGGAATCTGTGAGTGAGTACCACAGAAAGTTAATAACTAGTGGAATTGAGGCTCAAGGGAAAACATTTTTCCTGACTTTTGATGAGAAGGAAAAAGAGGAAACCTATGATTAATCATTTACATACAATAAGAATTATGTAAAAATTTACTTTTAAAGATTCAATTGGAACAAACAAAAAAAGGCACATACAGAATTATAATTGCATCTTTTAAAATTTAGAATTTTTCATAAATGAAGTAATTTTAATGATATTTAAATTAGTGGTTAGATAAAATTTGCTCTTGACTAAATGCAAGAAAAAGTACAGTATTATAAAGTTTTAGGAGAATAGTAAAATGACTCAAAAACCAAGCATCTGTTCAGAATGGCCTATATTCATATTGTAAATGGAAAGGAAGAGTAGCTGGGGTTGTTCCAACTACAAAAGCACAGGAAAAAAAAATAACTTGGGTCCAAATATGGTTAGGTTTTCCTAACTTAACTCAAAAAAAAAATTTTTCTCATTTGACTTGCAAATATTTTGTCTTTTGCACTATAAAAATTTCCTTGATAACTCATTATACTCTAATAATCCATCTGTATTTATGATTGCATTTTGAGTGTTTGTGGGATGTCCACTACAAAGTATTTTTGTCTAGTTAGCTGCTGTAAGATTCAAGGAATTTTGGACTTTTATTATTTGCAATATATTTTGTAGGATACTTTTAATGGATTAAGACCTAAACAGACACTTTTAACAAAAACACGCAAATACTTTTTGTTACTTATCAAAATAGATCTCTCCTCAAATGTATAGGGACAAATTAATGATTCATATATGGAACATTTACATTTTTAAGCAGTTTGTTTGCAGAGACCTCACTTCCAAATCCCCAAGTGTTAAGATGTTATCCTTGGGAGAAACCTTTCCAGGGTTACTCTCAAATGAACCTGCCATGATTGGTCACGGAATAACTGAAGGAAGTTGCTTGGAAACCTGCAGGCTAGGGTCACCATGGAAACGCGCCCTTTTGAGGTCCTTCTAAGAAGCCATCCTTTGCAGTCACCATAGCGACCCTGGCAGAGAACTGAATATAGCTGTTTAGCCTGGTTGTTTACCATGGCAACTCGAGCAGGGCCACTTTGGAGACAAACCTGGGGGCCATTTCTATGGAAACCTGCTGGGACTTTCTTCAGAGACGCCATCAAACTCACCTTTGGGTGGGATGCTGTTTACAAATCCAGCAAAGCAACTCATGCTGAAAAGCTCAGTGAAATAAAGTTCTACCAAGAAGTACAAAGCCTAGAGGAATTATAATTATTGGGTCAGAATATGTTAGAGATGTAATGTTTCCTAGTTATATTCCTAGTCATATTAGGAGACATGTATATGGGTTTTGTGGCATCGAAATACAAGGCTCTTTTTTCCTTTCCTGTAAATTTGTATATGCTAAACCTTGGCAATAATAGTACTATTACTGCTATTTCTCATCAAACAATTATGCTTACAAAAGTTAATGTGCTTGTCTAAAAACCAAAATAATATCTTAGTGAATTCTGGGATTTATTATCTGGATAGGTGTAAAGTGACTGCTCCTTAGAGTTTATGGTTTTTAGTTCTTATCTCACAAAATAAAATTAATGGTCTCAAAATAACCTAAACTCAGTAAAGAGATTCTTACTATTCATTTGAAGGTCAGTTCAGCCATTCATTAAAGAGTTTTGTCATTTAGGCTTTGCAATCAAATAGAACTAGGCTCAAATCCTAGCTCATCTGCTTATTAATTCTGGGAGCTGGGATCCTTTTCCTAACTTCTGTTAGCCTACTTTAGCATAATTTGGGGAAATTACTAGTACTGTTCTAATAGTCTTGTTTAATGATTATTTGATAATGATTATTTGTTTGGATCATAAAAACATTCAGTACTTGTTCACTGCTGTTATTTTAATGTTTTTATAGAAGTGATATTTCAAGTGGGTCCTGTAAAATCACTAAGGAGTTGTTCATTGAAGAGCAGAGGGAGTATTTTCGGCTAGTGAAGATATTAAGAAAAATAGTAAAAACTCAAAGAGCATTTTTTAAAGGAAACCAGATTAGTGTGTAGAGAGCAAGATACAGGGGGACGTGAAGGCACATGGCTGCAATGGGTGGCCAGTAGTCAGGTGGAAAGGAGTCTTTTATTTGTCAGGTTGAATGGTATAGACTTTGTCCTTTGAACAATGTATATCTAGCGAGATCCTGAATGGAAGAAGTGGTAGTAGAGTTGCAGAGAAATATAGATGAAAGACAGAACCTAAAATCCATAAAGAATGAGGGGCCATCAATGTTTCAGGTTGTTAGTGACTCTTGATGTTTCTTGCTGCTAAGGAAGGCAGGCAGTGCTTCCATACACTAAGCTATAATATATAAATGGAAGAAGAAAATTGGAATTATGTCATGATATGATGACATTTAAGGTAGTGGTGTTCAGCACAAATCTTTCAATAAATTGTATTGAGTACCTACCATATAAAAGACACTATTCCAAGTATTGGGGAAATAGAGTTCAAAAAGACATGCCTTCCTGAGGTTTACATTCCTGTGGATAGAGACATAAAAACTGCATAATTAATTATAGCGTATAAGATACTGCCACATAGTAATAAGAGTGGAAGAGAGGGAGTCTTGGAGAGCAGGACAACTTAAAATTAAAGGTTAGAGAAGGTCTTACCAAGAAGGTGATGTTCAAGTGAATTCTGAAAGGGGTGAAGTCTTGAACCATAATAATACCTTTATAGTTCAGGACTTATGGGAGAAGATCATTTCAGGCAGAGGGGACAGTAAGTACAACATGGAAGTAAGTCTACAGGAAAAGCAGGTTCCAGGAAAAACACAGTAACGCATGTCTCTGGAAGCAGAAAAATTAAGGGGAAATGAGACCAGAGAGGTAGCTAGTTATCAGATCAGATAAGGCCTTGGAAAGTGGAGGGACCCAGTTAAGTGTAAAATGTTTACACTGCTTAGGAAAGACCAAATATGGTTGACATGTGGTTTGTACTTGGGATGGGAGGTTACCAGGGCTGGAGAATATCTCTTACAATCCCAGGGAAAGGTGAATGCTTGCAACAGGCTGGCAGTGGTCAGGTTCCGAGAATATTTTAATAAGAGTCATTTTCAATTTGGTGGATTTTGGACTGTAACAGGACAAGGGGAGTCAAGGATGATACCTACGTTTTTTTTGTTTGTTGTGTTTTTTTTTTAAAGATTTATTTATTTATACATGCAAGAGCTGGGGTACAGGCCAGAGTCCAGGGAGGTGAGAGGATTCACCAGACAAAGTGGGGAGCAGAACAGACTGAAATACACTGCTGAGGGGAGCAGCGGGCGAGGCAGGAGAGGTCTGCTGCACCATGTGGGTCCCCTCCCTGGCCAGAGGCAGGGATCAAACTCGTGCTGCAGTGGCTGTGGTTTGCTTCATAGTCAGTTGCTTAACCTGCTGCGCCACCAGGGAGGCCCCTAATACCTAAGTTTTTAGACTGAGCAATGAAAAGGTGATAGTTGAGATTGGGAACATCTGGGGAAGAACAGATTTATGGGGATGATGAGGAAATCAGATTTGAAAATGTAATGTTAATGTACCTGTCAGATAGCTATATAGAAATGTTGAGTCTAGCATTATAAATAAATATTCATGTAAAATTTATATGTGTGTGTGCGTGTTATGTGTGTGTGTGTATTTGGAGTTGTTAGTAGGTAGTATTTAAAGCCATCAGAATCACTTACTCAGGTCACTAAAAAATGAGAAAAAAGAGAGGATTGAGCCTTGTCTTATTTCCAACACGAAAAATCAAAGGAATAACTGATTCAGACACCAAAAGGTAATTTATATAGTTTTGGTTGATGGTAGATAATTGAATCAATAAGATAAATTAAAAAGATCTGGTTGGAGTCATTTAGCTTTTTAAACTGATTTTCCATTCATGAGGTATTTATGAAAGTTTGATATAATATAATGAAGATAGGTATAGATAAAAAAATATTTCAAGAGAAGTTGAAAATTGCATTTTGTGATCCTGCATGGAGGTGTTCAATAAAATGGGGAGGTATTATTCTGTCAAAGTAAGAGGTTTCTTTCTATGGAGAAAAAGGTATAATAGTGAGATTATGAGAAAAACTCAGATATTTGGAGGAACTTGTGGTTTTTGCAGTTTAGTATAAGTTTTCAGAGTCAGAGCTTCTGTTTGAAAATGCTTATTCACTTCACTTCTTAACTGTAAGATAAATAAGTTTCATCTGTGGTGCTAAATAATGCTGCATATCCATTTTATTTTTATTTTTGAATGGATGATTTATAGTTTTCCACTCAAAGCAGCATTCAAATATAAATGAATATGAATACATTTGACATTTAGCAATATGTGCACAGAATCTGACTTGGATCTAGATATAATGCCATAGCTGTTTAGCAGTATATTTATGTGAGCAAAAAAAATCCATTTTCATAATATCATTATAGTCCGGATTTGCATATAAGCCACATTCAGTAGATATAAACAGATACCAAATTTATTCATGCTGGTCCTTGCTCTGTTTGACTTGCTATTTTTGAAGCAGTGTTTTACTCCCTTCCTCAAATATGGTTATTAATCTTCAAATGTTCTTGATAGTGTACTAAATGCTGCACAAAGCAAAATTTCCTTCTCCTTAAGCTTTAAGAAAATGATAATATTGAAATAACTTTTTTTGGTTGGGGGCAGTGGAGGGCAGAGGATTGCTTCTTCCTTTTCTCAGATGTTTGCTGGATTATCTCTTTCTTGGAAAAAAAAATCTTTTTCTATATCTTACTTCCTAACATGACCTGTTTTCTTCTCTGTGCTTCTTTTTAATCTATTTTCATCTTTTCTGTTTCTCTCTCACGCACACAGAAACATGCTTACACACATGTACGAATACATACATTCATTCTGCAGTGAAGGATACAACACTATCCAGAGGAAGGAGAAGGAGCTTTTTTTCCTGTATCCTTCCTTTTATCAGTTTATGCACAAAGGCATCTGGCAGACGTACCCCTCATGTTTCATTTGCCAGAGTTGTAAAAATCCCTTAATCAAACCAGTCACTTAAGAGTGGGAAAGTGACTGTTAGAACTGACTTAGACCAGCTACAACATGCCCCTTGATGCAGGCAGGTGAAAAAGGCTGGGGCTCTTTCAGGTAGTAAGAAAGGCAGTGGGAAGTGGATTCCAGGTAAACAACTGATACCTATGTGCTGCTCACACCCAGTGTGCCAGCGTGACAGAGCTGCACACATGCTTGGGATGTGTTCAGTGAGTGATGCTGTAACCCAAAGGTCCCTAGTAACCTCTTCTGCCAAAACAAAATGCCAGGCAGCACCTACAGCTCCTGCCTTCACTGGCAGGCATCTTACTTAGAGCAACAGTACTTTGAGTTGTAACGGGTTATAAAAGATAATAATAAATAATTGACTAAATAGCAAAAACGAATCATATTTATCCTAGGAACACATAATCTGTTGCATCTAGGGTCTCTATCTAGAGTTTTACCATATAATCTTTTCCCTCAGTAATTTGCTTTTATGCTCTTGGAAGTGTCAAGTAGAGAAGTCACTGAAAAATTTCTTATGCCAGTTGCAGAGTTCCATGTGATTTCAGCTGCAGAATTACGTTCCTTGGTAGTTGGGGTAAGTTACTTATATTCTCTTTGCTTTCCTTCCTTCAACTATAAAAGATGTATATATAATATATAAAATTATCCTCCCCAAGTGTTTTTAAGTCAGTTTATGAAAACCCTTAACCACTGGCTAACTAGTGTTAGATTGCAAATAGTTTACAAACAATATTAAAGGAATTCTTTTGAGGATATGGATATTTTATTTTTGCAGATGGAAGTTTGGAAATAGCAGCTATAATCATGCTTTGTTACATTGTTTATTTTTAAATAAGGCAGCAATGAGCTTAAGCTGAATAGTAAGTGCCCACCCCTCCACCCCACCTCCTCACCCACCCCATCACCACTTTAAGAGAAGCAACTGAGTAGGTATTTTTAAATGTTTCTGAATTTTTACAGACCCTCAAAATGTGAATCAGTTCCCATATAACAACACAGAGTACTTGGTATTGTACTTTTGATCAATAGTGAGACCCAGTTTAAGGAGAACCATAAATCCCTTTATTGTATCAGCAACACTTAACACTGTATTGTTCCTTTATAAGAACTCTTGAGAGCTGTTTCACTTACGTCTCAGACCAGCAATAGGATTTACTTTCTCCTGAAGATTTAATTTCATGTTTTTCACATACACACTTGTATTTTTATACCTGATCCTGTTCCACTCTTTACATCACTTAGTTACATAACTCTTACATTAATTACTGTGCCATTGGGCTGTCAGGTCTGATCTACCTGGCAAATATGACTTCTGTGTGTCACTGTCACTGGGCCTCTTCCCCACTCTGACTTTGCCTGTGCACTAATGTCCTTACTTAATATCTTTAAACTAGCTGTAGAGAATCATTTGGAAAAGTCATGAAACAAATTAATAAGTGAGAGCTAGAGGGAAAACATTCCAGATCATCTTAGAGATCTTTATATTTTTGCAACATATATATGACAAAAATGTATTTTGTTACTTCTTTTGAAATCCACAAACACCAGCATGCCTGTTACGAACACAAACTTGGACACCACTAACACATGAGAAGTTACCCAGAAAATTAGTCAGGGGATATTTGAGGGTGAGGTGAAAACATTGCCCTTCTGGCAGAATTTTTACCCATGAAATTTGCTCAGGGAATTTATTGCCGCTTACGGATTTGAAAAAAAAGAACACATAAACTACAGTCTTGATGAATAAGGCCTGTGTGTATTTGTGGTGGGTGAGGGTGGAAGGAGGGGACGGGCCATAGGACTGTAGAAAGAGAAGCACTGTAATATTGTTGTAGATGATTTTCTAAAAGAGATTGTAAACTCTGCATCTTTCTCTAGCAACATCTCCCCCACTCCCTTAACTGCAGCAGAAAAAGTAGCAGATGGACAAGTAAACGGGGTAGTTAAAAATTCCAGTCATTTCTTCTCAGGATTTAAGAATTCTGCTTATGGTGTCCTTGCAGATTTGTGGCCTGGTTTATGGAGTTGTACCCACCATAGAGAGAATAGTTTAAACAGCTGTCCCACATAGAAATTAAAAATAGATTCAATTTCCTTTTAATTTAGACTTTTTGTTAATAGAAATGTGTCCTAAGGTTCTGTCTTACATATCTCTTTCACTCCCAACCCTGCCTGGACACTCAATAAATATTTGATTATGCTGAGAGCAATAATACACTGGGGTTTGAGGCCTAGAGAAGGCTTTGATTCACTTTTACTTAATGTGACCTTAATCAGACATTAATTATTCCTTATCCATAAACATGCAGAAATAATGCTTACTTTGAAGAAACATTTTTTGAAGATGAATTAATGTTTATAAATCTAGAGTTTGTGTGAGTAAGAATTTCGGTGAGTTACAGGTAGAAAGTAAACATAAATAACAATAAATTAGTGACTATATAATGATATAAAACATTTTTAAATGAATAGTTTAACCAGTACTTCTAAAAATAAAAATAAAAAATCCTGTATTTCCACAAAGAATAGAGCTGGTAGTTTTTCTTCTATCATAGTGCCATATCATTAAATTAAACACATTTTGATTCATTGTATTTATAGGCTTTGGAGAGTTAAGTTTTTTTCTCTCTACTGAATCATAGTCAATAAAAGAGTAAATCTAGGGAGGAAATGTCCCTATCAAAATACCATTCAGTTTTCAAAGACGTTCTAGACCCAAACTGATACTTTCCTTTCTGTAAACATTTTTGTACATTTCACATGCCAGGTACTTTGCTGATTATTTGCATATATTATCCATTGAGTATTCTTATAAGGAATGTAGCAGTTCATTCCCATTTGTAGCTGAGAGAATCATGGTCTAGATTATCAATCAACCAATAGTTCTTAGAACTCTCCATGTCTAAGCAATGATGGTGGGGAGACCACAGTCACCAAAAGTAACCACTCCATTAGGAACTTATAGTGGGAACATACTGGAAAAAAAGAAATAATAGTAAGTGATTATGACCATTTTATTTTATGTATATTTTTAAAGATTTATTTTATTTATGCATATAAGAACTGGGGTATAGGCCAGAGAGGTAGGGGTGTGAGAGGATCCACCAGAGATAGACTGGGGAGCAGAACAGGCAGATCTACTGAAACACACTCCTAATGGGAGCGGCAGAGAGACAGGAGACGTCTACTGTGTCATGTGGGTTAGCTCCCTAGCCAGGGATCAAACTCATGCGCAGTGTCTGACAATAGCTTGATAGTGCTGAGACTTTAACCCCTGTGCCACCAGAAAGGCCTCTAATTAGGATCATTTTACATAGTGATTGGTGCCATGAAGAAAATAAAATGGTAGTGAGATAGAAAATACCAGTAAAGGAAAAGAACTCTGACTCAAGAAATTGGAGAAAGCCTTTCTGAGCTATTGAGAGGGGAGAACTGAGTGCTGACAGGAGCAGTGATTCTAAGATCATATCACAAGACTTCTAAGAAGAATCCATGTAAATCTCTGAAATAGAATGAGCCCCACATGTCCCAGGAACTTAGCTTAGTCTAGTGCAGTAGAGAAGGAAGAAGTTAAGGCTAGACAGGACTGAGAACAAGCAGAATCAGAACATATGGGTCTTGGGTTTTATTCTTGTTGCATTGGGGAGGGGGGAGTACTGAAGAATTTTAAGCAAGAATGAGTTAGAATTTGATGTATTGTGTTTTTTTAAAGATGTATTATGCATACAAGTACTGGGGTACAGGCCAGAGGTGTGGGGTGAGGGGAAGTGAGAAGATTCACCAAAGAGAGTAGGGAACAGAACAGGTAGAATGATTGAAATACACTGCTGAGGGGAGCAGTGAGCAAGGCAGGAGAGGTCTGCTGCACCATGTGGGTCAACTCCCTGGCCAGGAATCTAACTCATGTTGCAGTGGCTGTGGATAGCTTCAGCGTGCTGCGACTTGAATTAACCGTTTGTGCCACCAGAGAGGTCCCTATGTTGTATGTTTTAAATGTGGTATTTTTTAACCTTGAACTGACAAACTTATAGAAAATTTCTAAGTACAGCTCAAAAATCCTTCCCCTCCCCACCCATCCCACCCCGGTACCATTGAAAAGTAAATCGCAGCCCTCCTGCCCCTGACCCTTTGATGTGTGTTCTTACAACAAAAACATTCTCCCACATAACCATAATATAGCTATCAGTGTCAAAAATTATCACTATTATGAGAGAAATGCAAAGCACAACAGCAGTGAGGTATCACCTCACACCTGTCAATATTCTTTTCTTTCTGCAAACGAAAAGCAACAAGTGTTGGAAAGGATGTGGAGAGAAGGGAACCCTCGTATATTGTTGGTGGGGGATGCGAATCGGTGCAGCCATTACAGAGAGCAATGTGGACGGTCTCAAGAGAGTAAACATAGAAATTCCATATATTTATCCCCAAATACAAAAACTCTAATTCATATTACTGTTACCTAATGTCCTTTCTGGTTTTGGCAGTTCTTTAATGTTCTGCAGTCTGGGAACAGTATCTTTCCTTCACTTTCATGAGCATTACATTTTTGAAGATTGCAGGTCCCTTATCAACTTGTTTCATATTTCCTTATGGCTGGATTAAAATGATCAGTCTTTGAGTGAAATATTAATCTAGTGATACTCTGATTTTTTTTTGATCCCTGTTAAGTAACACATGCTTTTTATTTGTCCCATTAATGGTGATATAGTCTTTGATCACTAATTGATGAGGATGATAGCTAATATTTCTTAAGATACAGCATATGTTAGAATTCTAAGTATTCCATGTGTATTAACTCATTAAAGTCTCACATAGTGCAGTGTGGTGAAGTTACTGTTATTTTCTTTATTTTATAAGTGCTGAGGCTGAGGTCTAGAAAATTATTGGCTCAGTAGCCCATGTAGGAATTGTTGAAGTGGAACTCTAGAAATTATGCTAATAACTATATTCCAGCACTCAACAACTGCATTCCAGGACAACACCCGAAGATACTTAACCAACATGTTTCGATAACTAATAGCGTTGAATTAAAGTATGCCGCCATGATAAATTATATTTGTCATTCTGCTGCAGAACATCATTGGTGACTTGAAATATTCTGTCATAGTGAACTGGAAGTGCTCATTATAGAGTAAATTGACCTGCCTTGCTTATCTTTCAATAAAAAGAGGGTGAGAAATGAGCCAATATGTATCAGTGGTTCTCATAACACTGAATGGAGGAGGGATGAATGTTAGGATTATATATATGTATTTGTTTCCGAAGAAAAGAAGCTCAGCTTGAAAAAGCGATATACTGTGTTATCATTAAGATTTGCTGAACTTAAAAAAATTTATTTCAAAGCCAAAATCTAAACATATTTTGTAGACTATCACAGGCTATGTAATTTTCTGCCATGAGTTATTTTTTTCTGTTTTATTCATTACTTTACCAACAATGTCTCAGAAATTCTCTTTTAAGTCTCATTATACATTGTAAGATAAGTGTCATTTTTCCTATTTTTTTTGAAATAAGGAAAGTAAGCTTAATGAGTCTTAGGTGACTTTTTTTTTTTTTTGCAAGATTGTCTAAATTGGGATCCAATCCCACCATACTAGAAAGGTCCACAGAGGGGCATGTGAACTTCAGGACATGATAAGACTGCACCAAGAAACACAACATTGAGTTCAATATTTTTATGCTGAACTCTTACTCAATGTTTTTAACTTATGTGCACAGTTTATAAGACAGATAAAATATATGAATATAGCAGAGCAAGTAAGTAATTTCTAAATTAAAAATGTATATACATATGAGAGATATGTTAAAAATCTTTAGGTGCAGAGTATTACTCATTGTATTTCTGTTTTATTCTGAATGATTATTCCTTACAATTACAGACTATGGGATCAAAGAGTATAGTGACTACCATATTATCTTTGCTATAGTTACTATGTGCATTATACTTTTAATCAAGTGAATTCTCTTGATGCTTCTTTCAGACATTCATTTCTTTTCTGTGAATTTTTACCAAAACTTTAACCTCCATTAGAAATGACCACTCTTGGGCCTCCCTGGTGGCGCAGTGGGTTGAGTAACGCACTATGAAGCAGACCGCAGGCACTGCAGCACGAGTTCGATCCCTGCTGCCGGCCAGGGAGGGGACCCACATGGTGTGGCAGACCTCTC
>JAGFMF010011858.1:320002-347838 GCA_019455555.1 Galemys pyrenaicus | reverse complement strand
AGACCTCTCCTGCTGTGCCCGCTGCTCCCCTCAGCAGTGTACTTCCGTTGATCTGCCTGTTCTGCTCCCTGCTCTCTGTGGTGATCCTCTCACCCCCCTGCACCTCTGGCCTGTACCCCAGTGCTTGTATGCATAAATAAATAAATCTTAAAAAAAAATAAAAAAAAATGTCTAGTTTTTTTGTGCGTTAGAATTTTATTAGTTCATGATTAGCAAGATACTGATATTCCTTGGATTAGAGTGGAGTAAGTTATTGATGTTTTGTGGCCAAAAAAGAGGAAAATTCCAGTTCCTTAAAATGGAGAGGATTTCTGGACTCTCTGGCCTTACCCATAATGACCATATATAATAGCCTTCCATGGATTTTTTTGGCCTCACCATATTGTCCATTCCAGCAACCAACTCTTTCAGATACATGGGAGCTTTAGGGGAATTCTCTGAGCTGTTAATAAAATATCTCCTTGCTTTCTTTTGGCCTGTTGTTCTTCTTTAATGCACGTGCTCAACAGATATTTCATAACATAGGACAAAAAATGAATGAAAGGGCAGATTAGGTCAGACTTTTTTTTTAAGGTTTTTTTATGCATGCATGCAAGAACTGGAGTACAGGTTAAAGGTATGGGGGTGAGAATTCACCAGAGACAGAATGGGGAACAGAACAGGCAAACTGACTGAAATACACTGGGAAGGGGAAAAGCAGGTGAGGCAGGAGAGATCTGCTGTGCCATGTGGGTCATCTCCCTGACCGGGTATCTCACTCCTGCTGCAGTAGCTCCAGACACTTCATACAGCAGTGTTTAACCCCTTGCACACCAGGGAGTCCCAGGTCAAGATGGTTCTGAGACTCCAAGAATAAAACTTTCATAAACACTTCAAAGTGCCTCTCTAACTCTGCACGTATTAAATGCTCACATCCCAGATGCTTTACTAACATATTAAAAACAGACTTCTTTCTCCTCACTTTACAGATGAGGAAACTGTAGCCTATCAAGGAAGTGAAATTGTCTCTAAGATCCACACATCAGGATTTGCACCCAGGGACTTCAGATTCCAGGCTCAATATCACTGACCTATGAATGTGTATGATTATGAAATGTTTAAGTTCCAATAGAAAAGGAGAGGAGGACCCCAAAACAAGCATACTACATAAGGCAACTGAGAAAGGTGAAATGTTAGCTTTTCAGAGTGGAGTCTCCTAAGGAGGTAGTGTATTTGGAGTCCAAGTTTTGATTTTGGGTCCCAAAGCACCTATCAGTAGAACTCATGGAACTTGTTACTGAGGCAGGTGCTGCTCTCATTATTACAGCACACATCTTACTCCCCACATGCAGCAGACACTGGATTTGTACAGATGTCATGGAAATGCAAACGTTACCCCATCTGTGTTGATTGCAATTTGATTGTTTACTTGTTTATATCAATGCTTAGCTTAATTTCATCACATGGATATTTTGTGCAATCGGGATATTTCTTAGATATATAGATATATTCCTTTTTTAGAGAATTTTTGAACCTAGTTATTCTGGATTTCTTAAAATTTAGTTTGCAAGGTAATTCCTTATTTTATGAAAAAAGAAAAAAATCGTTGAAAGACTGAAGCAGTTGGTAAGGTGAAATACAGGGGGGTGAGGGGGGACCCCAGTGTGCAGTGTGGATCTTAAATTCCTATTGGATCATGGTCATAAGCCCCCAGTAACGGGACCTTCCCTCTCATATTTGCCCCTGTGCCCTTGGTCATGTGCCTGAGCCAATGTCTAGCACATAGTGAGCTCTTAGGAATAAAGATTTGTTGAGTAAATATTTCCTTTTATACCCAATTTATTCTTCCTTCTTATTAATAGAAACTGCTTTGGAGTAGAAAAGAAATTTAAGAATTGCAAATAAATATAATGAAATGTTTGGGGGGCAGGAATATAAAACAAAAAAATAACTAAAACAAGCAAATCCTTAGATTAAGTTGGCCAGCGTTTTAGAAGAAAAACAATGTGAAGAACTGGCCAACAGCTATGGAAAATATACTGTCATAGGGACCCACATCATGTTCAAATTCTCCATTTGCTCATATTACTGAAAACATGGGCCAGCCACATTGGGAAAAGCACAACTTCCCTGTCACATAATGAAGTTAAAATGAGCACCACATGTGACATAACAGCAAAGGGCCTGACTGGAAAAGGTCCACATTTGAAACGTAATCAGGCAGATAAGACTTTACAGTGTGGGGCCTCCCTGGTGGCGCAATGAGTTAAGCAACACTCTGTGAAGCTTTTGCAGCCACTGCAGCTGAGTTTGATCCCTGGCCAGAGAGGGGACCCAAATGGTTCAGCAGACCTCCTGCCTCGCCTGCTGCTCTCATCAGCAGTGTATTTCAGTTAATCTGCCTGTTCTGTTCCCCACTCTGTCTCTGGTGGATCCTCTTATCCTTCCCCTGCCACCTCTAACCTGTACCCCAGGTCTTGCATGCATAAATAAATAAATCTTTAAAAAATAAAAGGCTCTTCAGTGTACTGCATGCATGCAGGAATGTAGCTGTGCCTCTCATCATAAATTCAGGACAATTAATATGAGTCCCCCACTTTTTCTGTTAGTCCATCTTTGGTGGTACTATAAACAAAGAAAAAAAGACAAAAGACTTTGAAGCAAGAATATAAAGTATCGGGGCTGTTTGTCCTCTCCTTAATAACTACGGTTATCTCACTGATCTAGCTGGGAAGGCAGTTACCCATTTTTTATGTTCATCCCTTCAAAAGATGATTGTCTCCCCTCATAGTCCTTGCTAACCTAGAGCTGTTCTAAAATAATTCCTAAAGAGTTGTGCTTTCCTGCCAGAAAATCCAAAAAATTACCTTGTGAAGTCCATTTGTAGAAGGACATAAGGTAGAAAACAAATTCAATGGAAAATTTTTTATTTCTGTTAGCTTATTTGAAAGTTCTTGCCTCTGTGATGGAAATGCACAGAGAGAAATACATCAAAAGATCAGACTTCACTCTGAAAAGCATAAGGACTATGTAGTCATCTTTAAGCACACTTTAATCTCTAAGAAGAAAAGCCCAATTATGCCCTAATGTCTGTTGTTAGTTCAAATATATGCACTCTGGATATTTTTATTTACTACATATAGTTAATGAGTATAAAGTAAAACCTCCAAATTTCATTTATAATCCAATATTTTTAGAGATCTATGTTTGTGGAGTGTGTTCTTTCAAGCAATATCTTTCATTTTTTTAATAATATTAAATGAGAGTATAAGTCATATCTGTAGTATTTATGAACACACAGATATTTGTCATATTTCCAAGATCAGATTTTGTCACAAAAATACTAGAGAATTGTAAAAGGCATTCACAAATCCTTTGATAAATTAATTCCATTTTAATTTTCTTTGAAAGATAATTTTTAAGATTTTTTATGCATAGAACTGGGGTGTAGGACAGAGGCACCGGGGGTGGGATAACAGCATTCTCCAGAGACAAAGTGGGAGAAGAACAGACAGATATACTGAAATACACTGCTGAGGGGAGTAGCAGGCCAGGCAGGAAAGGTCTGCTTGTGCCATGTGGGTCAGCTCCCTGGCCAGGGATCAGACTCAGGGTGCAGTGGTTGGTGATCATTTAATAGCACTGAGACATTAAACCCAGTGCCACCAGCGAGGCCCATTCTTTGAAAAAATTTTTCTCTTCATATTTTAGTTAATTATTTGGTTATAAAATGTTGAAAGCAAACCATGTTTGTACAGATTTATGTAATTTTTCTTTAATAGCAGAGCTATTTCTGATGTTTATACTTACATGTAGATTTGTTCCTATAAATTTAAGTTATAAAAGGAAAAATTAAAATCTATAAAAGTAAACTCGGTAGACCGACCTCAGCTTAAGTTCCACTTCTGTCTGTTATAAGTTATGTGACATCAGGTAGAACTACCCAGTTCTCTTGCTCAAACTCCTTCAGAGGTTCAACTTGTCTTGTGCTAAAATCCAAACACATCCAAGAGAAACCCCTTTAGGACCTGGAAACCGATTGTCTCTCTTTGGTCATCTTTGTATTCCTCTACTCACATTCTGTAGGTTTGCTGGATTGGTTTACCCACTCAGCTCTGAGGGTATAAGGAGGAAACCTCCATGTACTCAGATGGGATTAAGGAATTGAATGCGCTTGTTGATTGCATTAACAGCCATGTGCTTCAAAACATGAATAATTTAAGAATGGTTGTATGGTCTCTTATTGTCCAAATGATCCATAGGCCTATGTGAGTAGAATGTAGATTTTGTTTTCTAGCGATAATAAATGATCTGCATAGATTGATTTTACCCAGCTTCCAACATGACTTTGAACAAATATTCACAGCATGATGACCAGGAATCAGAGCTCAATTTGGTGTTGCTGGAACCCTGTGCACCTACTCTTGGCTCTTTTCATCACCAAACCATTCTCTAGATAAGTTTGAAGTGAATCAAAGAAACACAGCAAGAAGGGACAGGTTTTGATGGTGTCATTCCTATGTGGAATATAAGAGAAAAAACAAAGCCAGAAAACACTAAACCAAAAACACACCCTGGGAATTTGACTGAAAACTAAGGCTACCAAGGGGGAAGGGGAGGTTGGAGAGGATGGGGAAGATATCGAGTGCCTGTGGTAGATGATTGTGGGTGCCTTGGTGGTGAGTATGGTGTGGTGACATAGCACCAGAAGAGGAAGGGACCCTATCATATACAGTCTTGAAATCAGGGTTACCTTAATAAAAAGCAAAAAGAAAACACAGCAAACCCAACCTCAGGAATAGAAGGAGTTCCCTTCAACTAATTCGAGGGATATGACATGAATCTAATTTGCCTTTTTTTCTTCTGTTTAACCCCTTCCTTTTAGGCTTTACTTATCATGGATGAGAAATAATGGCTATAGTAATTAAATATCACTGTAGCCTTCAATATATTGACATTATGGTGTATTTACTGTTTTCTGTGGTCATTGCTTTATTGTTATTTCCCTTTAATTTTTTCTTTGCCCTTAGAAATCACATTTATTTTTCACATTTGTCAGAATAATAGTAAGAATTTTTATTGAAACTTGTCACAAGTTTACCACAGTTTGGTTGTGTTCCCCTCTCAGGAAAAATAATGTTTAAATGAAAAGTAGTGACTTCTTTCTAGAACAAAGGGAAACTTCAAAATGTAAGACTTACTTTTTTCCTAATATTTATTTAGCCCCAGGTGGAAGAAACTTAAGTGTTCATTGCATTGTTTGTGTCTCTCACATGCTGCCACGTGCCTTGCCCATAGCAAAAAAGATTGAAACCAGTTTTATTAACTAAGCGAATCAAGTTTATCATCATCTTTTTATTATATAGTTCTTACAAAGTAGTTTTCTTCATGAGTATAAACCACTTCTGAATTTTCTGTTGTTGCTAACTCTTTGGCCTTTTTGTAAGAAAAAATGAGTTACTTTTTACACCCATTCTCCCATAACCTAGTCACTATAAATATTAAGTATCCTGAGTCTGTTTGCATTCCTCACTGTGAGTTCATTCTGTTATGGATACACTAAACTGAAAATTTCTATGTAATAAAGTGTGAATGACATTTGAATTACTTGGAACCAGCAAAATGTTTTACAGTTTTCAGAGAATTCTGAAAGCATAGTGCTGTGAAACAATATTAATTATATCTGAAGAGGTCTCAGGCAACAAATAGCACAACTTTTATAAGTTTATCTGTTTTAATGAGTTGGATTAGGTATTCATTTTATAGAACCAAGTGTTTTAACAGTTTTCAAGTAAGCCACATGACTAGTTTCTGTTCTAGAAGGAATTCTTTTGACAATGGAAGTGTCATTAAAATATCAAGGTAAAAATCCTTATATTGAAGAGGTCTCTACCAAAAGATGAGCAATGTGCATAAACTACTTGATATGCAAAACATTTTCTGGGTAGTTTTCTTAGAATTTTACTTCTCTTTCCCAACTGTCTCTAATTTCTCATTATTTAAAATATTCAGTGTGGGCCCTCCCTGATGGCGCAGTGGGTTAAGCAATGCACTGTGAAGCAAACCACAGCCCCTGCAGCATGAGTTCGATCCCTGCCGCCGGCTGGGGAGGTGACCCACATGGCACAGCAGACCTCTCCTGCCTCTCCCGCTGCTCCCCTCAGCAGTGTGTTTAGGTTGATCTGCCTGTGCTGTTCCCCCACTCTGTCTGGTGGATTATCTCACCGCCCCCCCCCCCGCACCTCTGGCCTGTACTCCCGTGCTTGTATGCATAAATAAATAAATCTTTAAAAATAAATAAATAAAATANCCCCGCCCCCCCCCCCCGCACCTCTGGCCTGTACTCCCGTGCTTGTATGCATAAATAAATAAATCTTTAAAAATAAATAAATAAAATATTCAATGTGCTCAGTTGCAATTGGTATGTCCTAGTCACCTCCCACCTTTACCTAAACTTAACCAAATTACTATAGCAAAATCACTTCAGAAATTTCAAAGTTTAAGGATAACCTTGATTCCTATTGACCTGGTTTTTCATATGCCATTGAGTAACTTTGAGTATTTACTTAACAGTGTACTTTACCCCTGTAAAACCATTTTGGGACAGTAAATGTCTCTATTACTGCCGCCTTCAGCCATTCATCGCCTGTCTCGGCCTACCTCACCTGTTCTTCCAGCTTATACTTTTCTCACTATACTCCTATAGAGTCAATTGCCATATCCTGCTTATCTTGCCTGCCCCCATCCCCTACCCCCAGTATTTTCCTCAGTATCCTTGGAGTTAAGAGCCTGATTATCCAGTCTTGGCCCTGACCATAAGGTAGACCGACCTCAGCTTAAGTTCCACTTCTGTCTGTTATAAGTTATGTGACATCAGGTAGAACTACCCAGTTCTCTTGCTCAAACTCCTTCAGAGGTTCAACTTGTCTTGTGCTAAAATCCAAACACATCCAAGAGAAACCCCTTTAGGACCTGGAAACCGATTGTCTCTCTTTGGTCATCTTTGTATTCCTCTACTCACATTCTAGGTATCTACCAACCTTAATGAACTACCTACAATTCTTTAGAAACTTCAAAGTAAATATGCTTCTGGAACTGTATACCTGCTGTTTGCTTGACATGAACTGCCTTTCATATTTTCTTTATCTGGTTGCCTTTTTTTTCTTCTCATAGGCATGAGTCCCTGAGGCAAAGATTTATTTCTTCACTCTCCATTTTAGTTCCTAAAACAGAGTAGTCAGGAGTGACTATACTGGATGAATGAGTCAATGGAAATGAACCAAATCTTTCTTATATTGCTTTTTTCCTCCCATTGTTTCCATAATCCTAATACAAGTTAACTTTATTCCTTCCTTTCTCTCCACCCTCCTTTCTCTTTTAGCTATTGTTATGTCTCTGACTCAGGAATCTATCTGAAAGAATTTCTTCCCTGGAAAAAATCTTCAGTGGCTTCCCATTTCCTGCGCAATCCATTTTATGCTTATATCTTATAAACCCTTTAGTGCTCAGTCTCCCCTCAGCCTATTCAGCTGCATTCCCCTTCTTTCCTTGTCCAGTTTTGAAACTCCAAACCTGTCTCTTACCCATTCTTTGTCTCATTCTGTAGCCTACCCTCTTTGTGGTCTGGTTTGTGGCGTACCATCATTTAGTTGCTTCCTTCCCCAGTTATGACCCAGTGAATTAAGTTAAAATATGCCCTACCCCAGTCCATGACAAGCTTCCATTCTCTCTCTATGCCACTCTACTTTTCTCCATCCATTGTGGTATATAGCACATTCTGCTTTTGTGTTTCAGCTTTTGGTTTTCCTTTTATTTTTGTTCATCTGTACTCTAATACATTACAAACTCCTGAAAGTAAGAGCTGAATCATTTCAACCTTGAAAGACACAGCAAGTTGGCTTGGTCCTATTTAGTCATACACAAAGCTTGTGCTTTGACCTAAGCAGACCTAACTTGAATCACTATTATGCCACAAATAGCTATGTAATCTTTTTTCATTTGTTTCTTCCCGTCTCCCAGATTGTAAAAGGAGATAATAATATCAAATTTGCAACATGAATATGAAAATTAATTGAAATACTATGTGTAAAATTTATAGTTTAACACAGTGGCCCATGGCAGAAATATAGTAAGATGTTATTATTGTAACAGCTGTTACTGGTACTAAAGTAGGTATTCACCATTAGAGAAGAGTACTTGTTTTGTTTGCCTGAGTTCTTATTACTAATAGTTTTCATTTAATTGTGTGGCTAATTTCTAGCTCAAAATAACTGAAGCTAGAAATTACCTATTATCCTTGCTGTTAAATGTACTTTATTTTTTTTTATTTATTTTTTTTTTTTGCTGTCTTACAATCTTTTATTACTTATTCTGCTATTGCAACATTTTCCTGGCAAAATGCACTGCTTTCTTCTTCAGTTTTTCCACCAACAGAGGACCAGATCACTTCAAGTATTTGTGAAAAGTATTATTAAACTTTTATCCTTTTAAACTCTTCTTTTTTCATGCCATTTTACAGTAGAGTATATGAATTGAATTCCTACTTTTAGATTTATTGAAACCTATAGTTACAGGGCACCAAAGTACTTAAGGGGCTTCTTTAGACCACCAGGTTTCAAACACAGCTTACTCTGCCATTATAGTTAACTTTAATTCACTTCGTATGTTCAGAGCCTGGGTGACATCTTCTGAATGTGTCACCCCTTGTACCAAAGAACTTGGTAAAATTGATGTCAACTAAGGGAACTTCATAAATTACACCTTTATAAATTGTCAGGGAAGACAGAATGCAAAGTGTCCTTAATTTGAGTTAAATGTTTTGTACTCATTATCAGTTAAAGCTTCTTAGAATTGAAATTACAGGAAAATGATCCAGTATGGGGAAAATGTAGTGTTGTTCTAAGGCAGCCCCAGGGGAAATGGGGTGACCTGGGTGTTCATTTAAGAATTCAGGACAAACTCAAAAGTGGACATGAACAGATAAATGAAGAAAAAAGTTCTATTTACAATGGCAAGCTAGAAGAGGGAGAACAGAATGAGAGAGTTAGAGAAAGAGAGAGAGTATGTTAATTGACTAACACACGGTGATACAATCTATTCTGCTACAAGCAGCACCAGGGTACAAGTCAGGGCCACAGAAACAGGATGTCCTGACCTGGCATATATTCATTACATACAGGTATGACTGCTTATCTCCACTCCTAGCTCCAGTAGCTGCCCCATCAGGAAATCTGGTTCATGGCATACTGGAATTTGTAGTTCAAGGCAGCTACATGTAAATGAGGACAGGGAAAATAGTACCTCCCTTCAGCAATGTCTTTTTATCCTTTTTCAAAAAAATAAAAAAGGTCTTCAGAGAAAAATATAGCAACCAAAAATGACCAACAATTGGTTATATATATTTAAAGGATATATATCATTTTCTACACTGATAAGAGCAAATGAAGAAATTGACTTAAGATCTAGATCCTGGCAGAAGAATGGGGTATTTCCAAAAGCTAAAATACGGGAAGCAGAAATGGAAATCAGCCTCAATTTCAGTAACTATGATGATGCTTGTAGTGGTGAGATGAAATTAGCATCATGCAAATTGTCAGACAATGTGCAGATCAATTAAGGTTCATTTTTTCATGCAGTTTTCTTAAAAAACCAAATGAGATAGGTATTGTTTTTATATTAATGGTTATAGAGACCAGGGCTTCAGTGGGTATTTCTACCTATGTCACATCACTTGTTACAGACAAAAATGAGACTGAAACTGAGATTGATCTAACCTGCTGTCAATTTTCTGATGTTTTGCTAATAAGGTGAAAGACCTTTATTCTATAGGTGAGTGTGAGATCAGGGTTCTTCCCTAGTAGTCAGTAGCTCTTGACCAGAACAGACCCACCAACCATCCCGACCCCCACTTCAAGAACTGTTCTGAAGTGGAGTAACACACCGACAAAAGAAGACCTCTTTTTGTGTGTAAATTCTGTGTGATAGTGACACCATTTTAAGCTTTCTTTCCAAAGGGGGCAAAGATAGAATATATGATTTAGATACTGTGTTTCTTAAGTCAGTGTCACTAGGGAACTTTGCCAGTAATCCCACACCTGCACCTAGAAATGTTTGACTACAAACCTAAGTAGAGGATAGTAAGAGTGCTTTTGCAGTTGATACAGGTAAATTTTGATACCAAACTAAGAGACACATTTTGCTCATTCTCTCCATCTGACTGTTAAATTGGCAAGGTTTCCTTTAACAACCCAGAGGAGCTAAGTTCTCTAACTAGCCCCTGGGCTTCTTCCAGCAAACCCAGATCTTGTTTGAGTTTGGCCTTTCATCAGTTTTACTCTTGGCTTATTCCCAGCATTCACACGCTATTATTATTGTTTATTCAAGTAATATCCTATGAGACAAATTCTCTAAGATTGAACCAAAATAATTACCCCACGGAGTACACATACTCATAAACTAATAAATGACCTCACAGAGATAGTTTAGAAACAAAACAAGAACGTAAAAACTATAAACACACAAAAAAATGAAAGTCTACTTACTACTGAGTTAGAGCTCCCATAGGTAATAAAAAATTTATATAATACCAAGTATCTGTCTACTCCTAGGTACAGAATAGCCAACAAGACTGACTACAAGCAAATAAGGATAGAGAAGTGAAATTCCATAGCCAAAAAAAAATGAAGTAAAATGCAATAATTCAAGCAATGACTGGCTGCAAAATAACTTTGATACTAAAGCATACAGTTTTACATTTTAACATTTCTGAAATCAGGTCTCTTTCAAACACTTTCAGTCATACAATGGTGGTAATATGTAATGCATAATGCCCTTTTAAAATTTAAGACGTTGTCATTTCTCCTTGAATCTCAGTGGCTTTGTATGTCGTTTGGAAAAATCCAAGAACCATATTATGAACTGCATGACTCAATAAGAGCAGGTCACCTTTTAACTCATTGATCTCATCTTCTAGGACCTTCCCTCCTTTATTTTTCCCAACTCTGCTACATGCTATAGTCATGCTCATCTCATTGTTCTTCTTGAACTACCATGTATCTTTCAACCTCCAGGCCATTATTCCTGCCAGGGATGCTTTTCCTACTGAGAATTCCTGATTCATTCTCATGATGACTTCAGAAAATTATTCAAATGACTCTTCTTTAAACATTCTCTGATGGTCATCTGACCTAAAATTTCATTATTTTAGCATTAGTTGTCTATTTTCTTTTTTAAAATTTTCAGTTTTCTTTTTAGCATTTTCTATCAATTGTGAGTTCATATTTTATTTATTTAGCTTATGGTTTGTCTCTTCCCAATAGAGTATAAGCTCTGGAAAAGCAGGCATTTTTATTTTTATCTGTTGCCTTCACTACTAAATCTCCAACTCCTAGGAGAATGCCTGGTACAAAGAAGAAATTTAATAAATATATACTGAATATATGAATGGATATGTGTATATAAACTATGTAACTATAAATATTTATGTAACTGCACCAAAGGTAAAATAATAAATTGGTTGGAGAACAAGTAAAAGTACCTCATGTAGACTCCCCACTTGGGCTTGGAATGGGTGTCAGGTGTCTGGTGATAAACCTGTCTCTACTACTAGATATTTGACTAGATTTAACAAGTTAATTCCCTGTACCTCTAGGTTGTGCTGTTTGATCTGTATGGAGGTTATAACATGTCAGTTAATTGAGCCTTCTCTTACAACAACTGAAAAATGAAGATCCAGAAAGGGAAGTGAAGCAAATAAAACCATATTTCTAATGTAAATATTATTACCACAAACAATAGTTTTAATGGTGCACTAATGTAAAAGAGTTTTGAGATAATTTGTAGTTTTCTTTACTTTTCAAAGAATGAAACTGAAGCCCAAGGCTTTAGAAAATTAGCCAAGGTCAAGTGCTAATTAACTCTCTTCAGCATCTCTGACTGAATCCAGTGTTCTTAATTAGTTCATATACATGGTAAATACTGGTGACTTTTCAAAAAAAAAAAAAAGGATTATTTTTAAGCAGTTTTAGTATAATGTTCAGTGTAGATGTTTTTGATCCCAACAAAAATACATGGATTTATCTGTCTTTATGGTCCAACTCAGTTTACAGAAGAAATTGAAAAACTTGAAGATAAAATGGCATGTGCTAATAACGCCCTGAAAGCAGATTGGGAAAGATGGAAACAAAATATGCAAAATGATATCAAGTCAGCATTTACAGACACAGCTGAGGAGAATATCCATTATTATGAACAGGTAATTCACAATTTTTGATATTGCTTTATATTTTAAACATTACCTAGTCTTTTCCTTTCTGTCTGCCCAATATTGAATGAGTCTATTAAGGAACCAAGTGTCACATTCAAAAGCCTTTTTGGTGGCTTAGTGCCAGTGGAGTTGCCAATTGCTAGAGTGCGAAACCCACCCACTGAAGCAAATGTGCTTATGTGGAGGAAGGATGAGTTTTCCTTCGTACACAGCATGCCCTTAGTACCTAATTTGGACTGAACTGAATGTGAGAAAGAATTATGCTACAATTTTGTTTTATTTGTTTTCCCCCCAAGATTTGAACTCTTCAGAAGCACTATCAAGTGCTTCCCAATGATTCTGTCATTTCAGTTCTTTTTCCTCTCCCTTAAAGTGTTTGCAAAGTGAGCAAAGGAACAGAGGTTCTAGTGAGCAGAAAATCAGTACAGGGTTTGCACCCTGTGTTCCTGCCATCCCCACTTTGTATTCCTTCACTGTTAAAAAAAATATCAAAAGAACAGGTAATTCTGTTTACAGTAGAGTACCAATATTGTTTTAATTTAGGAAACAGCTTAGTTTCATTTTTTTAACAATTCCTCAAGGTAGTTACTTTTTTGAATAAATTTTATTGTAATATTGATTTCCTCCATCTAGCATATTGTAAACCTACTTTCTCTAGAAGGTATATTTATAAACAAAGATCTTTAATCTTTTCTCTGACTAATCAATATGTGAAGGTAATACATGAAGATTATTGTATGCTTTATCACATATATATATAATTGTCAGTTTAAAGATTCTTTAAAACATTATATATTTTGAAAGATTAACTGAGTCTGATATTTTCATTCAACAAGAACTCTTGATCTCCTACCAGCAGACATGCTGGGCCCTGGCATAAACACAGTGCATGACAAATGCAGCTGCTTCCTTATGTAGTCAGCTAAATGAGGGAAATGGTCAGTTCAAACAAAAGCTTATAATAAAGTGGGATAAATTACAGGACTGAAAGACAGTGCAGGCAAATCTAACCTAGTCTAGAAGCAGTGAGACAGAGTCTGCAGAGGATGTGTTTAAATTGACATCAGAATGATACAGAAGAGGTAGCCAAGTAACGATGAGCGTATTCTAAGAAAGCACATGCACAAAAGCCTAGACACGAGTGAGAAGATGCTCGAATAACTCATTCCTTTTTGGGAATGGCTTTGTGTAGGTCATGTTAAGTTGAAAATGAAGTTTGTAGGGGAGGAAATCATTTTCCTTGACCCTCCTAGGTTCCCTGACTGAATCTGAAAATTAAATGACAAAAATGGATTAACAGGAAAAAAGCAAACACATTGATTTAATAGAAATTCCTCATGACACAGGAACTTCATAATGAAGACTGGCAGGAACAATTAGGTCTGAGTATTTTTTTGCTGGACTTGAAGAGTGGACGGTCATGTAGAAATTTATGATATAAATGTAGTAAATAAGGGAACTTGGCAGGGCCTGTTGGTTTGAAGTGTCTTGCTGTTCCTTTGTTTTTGGAGGTCAGATTGCTCCTTTCCTGTGACAGTGGCACATGGCTTCTCTAACCTGGTGGTTTTATGACCTATTTCAGGGGGGAAGGACCAGGGCTGTGACCTTCCTGCTTCTGCCTTCTTTTCAAATGCCTTCATCTTAAAATATTCAGTGTGCCAATGAGTCAGATTCTAGTGTAGCATGTAGCCTAGTGAGGACTAGGCTGAAGAGGACCTTTATAAGTTTAGTTTATCTATTATTCAAGGTTATTTTAGGGCGTGCATTTTAAAAAAGCAGATCTCTCTGGCTGTGTATGGTTCAGAATGGACAACTGGGCATGTTGGAACTAGTTGGGAGGCTAATGCAACAACAGAGGCTAAAATATTAATTGACTGAGGAGTTTCATGTCATGGGCTTGATTGATGGACAGATTCAAATGAGTTTTTTTTGTAGATAAGATTCGAACCATTTTCTCTCCTTTTTCTACATTAACAATCTTAAGTACATTCAAGTATCTAAAAGGAATTTCCCACCCATATCAGATTTCAAAGTGATATAAATATTTGTGTTTAAGAAGTACTTTTCCCACCATAGGTTTTAGTACCAATCTTCACTGTTCATATGCACAAAAATAATATTATTTCTCCTTTGCAATACATCATGTCCGTACTGACATTACAAGATTATTATGAGTGTCAAGTGAAATAATTGATAAGAAAAGGACTTGATAATTAGAGTATGTGCTATCTAGTAGTGATTATGTTTACAAAACAAATATATGAGAGTATGAAAATCACACTGACAAATGCACTACTGTAATTTCCTTTAAAAGATAAAGTCTGCAAACTTTTCTAAGTTTGGACTTTTTATGTTGTTTGAGAAAAAAAATGTTCATAGCAGTTCCATAGAACTCCAGCTAAAATGTTTGGGTTTTGATGCTACCTCAAACATAAGTACATATTTTTGTCATTCCCCTAGATTTAATTCAGTTTTTATAAAAGACTGCTTTCTTAGAAACAGTTAAATTAGCATTAGTGTGCCATATGCCATATTGCAAATTTTGTTCTTCACAGGAGTTTATATCAGTGTGTTATGTTTTTAACTCTTTCCTCAAGCTGAAGTATATTTCTAAATGTTACTAAAAACATGTCAAGTATATTGCATCTAGTGTATATAAATTTGGAGGAATCTTTGGTTTTCTTTATTATAACATCAAAGGGCCCCTCCAGATCTAGTTATTTGTTGTTTTTTCCTGAGTGAATAACTTTTAACTGATTTGGCACATCAGTTGAAGCATAATCAGGAAGTTGGAGCCCTTAAATAATCAAAGCTTCCTAATTAGCACACAGCCTGTGAGGCCTGAAACAGCAACAGTCTGTTTTTATCTGTTAACTTCAGAATATCTCAGATACAGAGGGAAGTGAACTATTCCAGAATCTTTCCATCCCTTTTTTTTTTTTAATTTAATCACATTCTTATGGAAATACTTTTTTCATCAACATTTGCAAAATTAAATTAAATCCACCAAAGAGGTTTGCTCCTAGTAGTCAATGAAATGGGGTATAGGATTTTGCTTTTGGTCTTACATTTATTAAGTGAATTGGTCACAAGTTGTTTATGACTTAAAATTTAAATATCAAAGTGACAGGGGGAAATCTTAATCATGCCCTATCTATATCCAATTTGCTAATCCACCATATACTACTCTTCCCCTATATCTTCACCCTCCCCCCTATATCTTCACCCTCCCCTCCATATAAACATCACGCAAGTCTTTAGGAAAATAAGATTGCATATGGAATAGGCTTTATATGGAAAATGCTTTAAATGAGCCCTTAAACATCCTAACTGTGCTTTGATAGTTTTCCAGTAATCAAGAGGTAAATGTACTCTTCTTTCTAGTGTGCTGTACTTCATTGTATGAGTAACATGATAAGCTTGGTGTTTGAAGTCCCTAACATTAAACTTGACAAACTTCATTTGCTTGTTATAAGCAAAAAACAATAATAAGATCTAGAAAAAGTATGAGTAAAAAGGATTCTTGTATTAATTTTTACAATAAAGATAGCTACTGTATTAAGTCTTTTGGAGTCCCAATTTTCCCATGTGTGAAAATGAGAGAAATGAAATAAATAATATTCAAGGCTCTATCATACCAGATCTTGATTGAGAACTCTGCAGACTAGTTCTACAGATCATTTTAAATTGAACCACAAGGTGGCGTTTTTACCTAGAGTCTTTGGGTTAACTGTTGCAGTAAATTAAGTATTTCTAGTGTTTACAAATGCAGGTTTATTACTTATGTTCTTAAGAGAAATGTAAAAGTAATTTTCAAGAAAAAATAAAATATTTTTATTTTAAGGCTACTGACATTTCTAGATAAATAAATTGGCCAATGATTATTAGTGATGTTTAAAATATTTAGTGAAATGTAATGGTCAGTGATTATTAGTGATTTAAATTTGTTTAGTGAAATGTAATGACTAATTTGAGATATTACAAAATAATAGAAATAATCTTGGACGCTCATACAGTTTATTTTAAGATTGATTACATTTCAGCATTTTGAAATATGTAACATCGAAAAGTTTTCACTACTACATTGAATCTTAGGTTTAGATTATAAAAAAATGACTACTGAAATGTCATACATCCCATTTCCCTCATTTTAGAGCTCAGCTAAATTTTTTATAATATCATTTATTTTTCAGTGTAGAGATGTTTAAAAATTTGAACTTCAGTGTGTTCTCACATATATATAAGATTGTCTCTACCCAAGACCATTTGAGGAAGTATTAAAATGCTTAGAGAACACTCAGTCATATTTCCTTGGGAACTTCTGGTTTTATAGTAATAGGTATCATTGTTATTAAAGACAAATTTGTGGTTATTTTACTTTATCATCATAGTTATGTAGATAATATTTCATTAAACAAATATAATTAGAAAGAAACTAAGTGTTTGATTAGCTGGTCCATGCACGGGCTGGTAGCATTACTGATGGAGATATCAAACTTCAAGTTGACATTATCAGCGGTTGCTAAGAGCATGGGTATTGGACAGGCAGCGCCTGCAACGTCACTTGTGACTTTTAGCTGGGAGAGCACAAGATTTTATTTCTGTAAGCTTCAGTATCCTTATCTATAAAGTACTGAGAATAATAGTACCTATATCATAGATTTGTTTGGGTGTGAAAATACGTGTATCTATGTACATATGTAGTGGATAAAGATGAAAGAAAAGTCCTAGAAATAAAATTTCATGTTTCCAGTAAGTCACTAAAAATAAACTATTTTAAAGCTTTCATCCTGGTAAATTCTGTGGAGGAGCCTCAACCAGTTTACTTCTTAAATCATTGTTTTACTTTAGCCTGAAATAGCCAATATAGAAAATATTTCAAAGCTGCTAAATAAATGATAGATGAATAAAGTATTTATAAAGTCCCTAATTCAGTGCTTACTACATAATACGGTTTCAGTAAATGTGGACTACTAATAATAATATTAATTGAAAATATTGCTTATTTACTTATGAATCTAAGAGAAGTAAAAAGATTTGCCTGAAGTCACACTGTGAGACAGAACCTTTAGTCACCAGTTTGAAAACATAAGGGCTCCTTTGGAAGCTGGGTTGTGTTTATGGAAACATCACTTTTGTCATCATTCATTCTTTGGAAATCTTGGGCACATTTGCTTACAGGATTACTACCCACTTATGAGAACTGAAGAGACATTTATCTTTTCCAATGGCAAAATGTCATCACACCTTTGCAGAAGTAGCAAGGTATTTACTTTCTAATGAGTTTTGGAATTAAATATTGTCTTCGTGCATTTGAGAAGATCTTATGCATGTGTATAGGAACAAAAGATCTTCTGCTTACCTGTTGGGTCAGCTTCCCCTTGCTTCTGGCTCATCTTCCTAACCATACAGCATGGTTCTCCAGTCCTGCCCTTCAAAGAGAAGCTACAGTTTTCAATCTTTAACTGGTGTATTTGGGGAAAACATGAACTAGATTCTCAACTAAATAGGATTATTGGTAAACTTGACTTTCTGGTCACCCAGCCTTCTGCCTAATAGCATATCCAGCATATTTACTGGCTTTTACAGCAGCGAGAAGCATGAAGCACTGGAAAGAGGCAAGTAATGAACTCCATGTATTACAATTTTTTTTTTAAAGATTTTATTTATTTATATATACAAGAGTTGGGGTACAGGTCAGAGTAGTGGGAGGTGAGAGGATTCACCAGAGGCAGAGCGGGGAACAGAACAGGCAGATCGACTGAAACATACTGCTGAGGGGGGCAGCAGGTGAGGCAGGAGAGATCTGCTGTGCCACATGGGTCCCCTCCCTGGCCAGGGATCGAACTCGCTGCTGTGCAGCGGATGCTTCACAGTGTGGTGCTCAACCCGCTGCTCACCAGGGAGGCCCATGAATCACAATTTTCTTATCTATAAGGTGCAACACCTGGTTTCATCAAAGTATATTCTGTTTGGGTCTCCCTGGTGGCCTAGGGGTTAAGTCTCAGCACTATCACTGCAATGCCCTAGTTTGATCACCAGCCAGAGAGCTAACCTATGTATGGCGCGGCAGACCTGTCTTCTCTCGCCCATGGCTCCCCGTAGCTGTGTATTTCAGTAAATCTACCTGATCTGCTCCCCACTCGGTCTCTGATGAATCCTCTCACCTTCCCCACACACCTCTAGCTTACACCCCATTTCTTCTACACAATAATAAAGTCATTAAAAATATATATTGTATCAAATACTTATTGTATGTGGAAAATTATGACACTTTGTTCCACTAAAAAAGGAGAATTCCTGTTGATTCTCCCATGATAATACAAGAGTCTAAAACTAGAATGAGCTGATATAAGTACGCTTAAGGTTCAGGACAACAGTGTTGCTAAATTTTTGTTGTTTTTGTACTCTAATTTTGATAGATAACAGCTTGTTTAACTTATTGCAGTGATCTAAAAGAAAAAAAAAGTCTTTGGTATAAAATAATGGAAAGTCAATTATATATAAAATAATATAAAAATACAAATATCTTTTTTAAAAATAAAATTTATGAAAAATTTTTTTTAAATTATGATTGTACAGCAAGTCTCATATTGGGCTTTGAGATTTTACTTTGAAGATTATATCTTCCAGTTATACCTATGAACACAGTAGATTCTGAATTAAATTATTGAACTGTGTGGTAAAAAGCAATGCACTTCTTGAATTTTTACTAAGTTTTTCATAGTCAAAGCAAGAAAGAGTAGATTTAAGGAGTATTTAAAATCATTTATTTTTTAAAATGTATATACATAAATATATATTAACTGAGTAACTGCAGTTTATTAGGTTACAGTTTAATATTAAACACTGGTTAGAAGGGGCAGTTAACATTTAATTAGTAAAACTCATGCTATCAAATTTCAAAAAGAAGACTGGCAGCATCAGGAACCACATAGTTTGGGGTCAAACCCTCTGCTTTGCAGGCCCAGAAACTTGAGTGTGATCACACTTTCATGGCACAACTTAACACTAACACAGAAACCAGGATGTGAATTGATTCATATTTAGATTGAAGATGCAGTTTTTATGAGGACCATCATCTTTGCATCAGAAATTCAATACATTCCTTTTCTCTAGACATCTACATTTACCGAACTCTTTCATATGCCTGGCATATATTAACTCAATCATCTTCAAAGGTATTGTGTTCCTGGAAACTCATAAAGAACTTCCAAGAAGTATGATGGGCAATCAACTTCTAAACCCTCAACTTCCATATATATTTTTCTAAATTTTGCTCAGCCTGATGATCCTTCAGTCATGCATTTTCTTACCTACTTTCTCTTCTGAAATTGTCCTCCTTCTATTATCTAAAAGAAAGCTGTCTTGTCTTAATGACTCAGTGGCTTATTAAGCATCTTGGTGGTCATTGAAGAGATTATTTTCCACTTGCTGATGAGTAATAATGGCTGTATCACTTTTCAGATTTGTATAACCCCATATTCTTGACCCTTTGGGGCTCAGATATCTCCCTGTAAAACATTCGTAAAGTGATTATGAAACTTAAAGAAGCAGCTGTTAATGCCTGGCCAAGTATTTATATTGACATACAGCAGCTGTCATCTTCTGCTGTTCCTATGTGTTAATGTCCTATAATCTATAGTTCAAAATATGTAAATTATTTTGCTGCCTCTGGTATTATGGATGCTAAGGAAATAGCTAATTAGCCTCTTTCACTGTTTCACTTTTAGAACTTATTTCAAAGATTAAAAAAATATAAATTCCCAACACTAATCAGCATGAATAACTACTGAATATCTTTCATAGACATTTATTAAACTAGAGTAGTTGGTGCAGAATAGGATGATTGAAGTTTGTTCACTCGAGGACTAATAATCATCTTTGGTGCAGTTCTGATCACATATTTGACAGGAATCCTAAATAGAGCCGACTGCTAAAAATTTCATTTTGAGTTTTACCTTGAGGTCATTCAGAAGTTTATTTAAATGTTAGCTTGGCAGACTTAAGGAAAAGATATCATATCTCCTGAAAGCAGTAATTGCTTTGGACTGCCCTGCAGAGTAACCAGATAATAGATTGTGTATGGATTTGCAGAAAGGAGGCTAGAGAGGTTGAGTAGAAATGGCATTTATAGGGAAAAGGGGCATTCCCCAAATGTAAAGTTTGGGTCCACACTCTTATTGTCAACTGTCAGTCCCATTATGTAGTTTTCTTTAATATTTGTGGATAGATTTTTTTTTACAATATTTATAATTTGTTATTTTTGTTTTCTTTATTATGCACAAATGTTGGTGGCAATTTTTCAATATCAATAAAGATGTTTTCATTTTTTTGGCATTGAAAATAAAATATACTAATAATAGTTAATATTAAATGCATATCTGTATATGATGTTAACTAGGATTTTTATAGATTTGGTTCTGTTGTGCAAGTTCTGTTCCTAATTTGTCAATAGTTTTTTTCTGTTTTTAATAAAGAATGAACATTATAATTTGAAAAAATATCATAGCTGTGTCTATTTACATAATACTCATTGGAATCAGTTACCTTGATACTTGAATGTTAATCCAGTCTTACACTCCCAGTATAACCCCATTTGGTCATAATGTACAACTCTTTGTATAAATTTGTTTGATTTGCTAAAATTTTGTTTAGAAATTTTACATCTGTATTTATGGATATTGATCTGTAGTTTTCTTCCTTTTTAGTGTCTTTGTTTCTGTTAAGTTGGAAAGCGTTTCTGTGTCTTCAATTTTTTTAAGAGTTTGTGTAAAATTAATATGATTTCTTCCTTAAAGAATTGAGAGAGTAGTGGATTTGGTTGAATTCACCAGTGTAGCCAGTTAGGCCTGGAGTTATAATTTTAGATCTTTTTGTTGGTGTATTATGTGTAACTCTTCATTTTATTATTTTAGTACTTACTTTGGTTCATTATATATATCATGTAGTCTATCTTTAAGTAGTAGTGTACTGTTTCACCTGTCATTTAGAATCTACAATTATATTCTTCCACTCCCTTTCTCCTGGCCTCTGTGATCATTTTTGCCTTATATTTTACTTACATATATGTCCTGTAAGATCTTGTTGATGCTATTAAGTAGTCAGTTGTATCTTAAATAATTTAAGTAATAGGAAAAATACATATATACCTATGTAATTACCATGTCTAGTTCATTCTTTCACCACCTTAAAAATGTTGCGCTGTGATCTTACTTGCGTTACTTCAGATGAAAATTATTTTCACTTATCTTTCTTCCTCTGTATATAAAATAAAGCTATTAAAATTATGCTGAAGATAAATTTCATACAGATAACTGACATAAAACTGCTATGAGACTCAGCCCTAAGAAAAACCATGATGTTGATCCCATTTATGTTTTTGTGTCTCAATTACCTTAACTTCCTTCTGGTCCATTTTCATCTCCTGTGACATATTAATGACCTGGTCTCACCGCCTAGTCACAATAGACTACCATAATATTATAATTACTAATTGTTTTAGCTGACTTAGTGCCAGGTATTTTGCATAGAGATTTATACAGATTTTGTAAATTTAAATTTCACAATTGCTTTGGTGGTATGTACTGTCATTAACCTAATTTATACCTGAAGAAACATAATGGAGAATAATCAACTTGTGAAAGATCACACTTGATGTAGTAGGATTAAAATGTGGTTAAGACATTTGTATCACCACTTCTCAATCAATATACCTAATTCTTACCTCCTCGAATCTGTCTCTCCTATGCTAGCCATTTTCTCTCCTGACAGTGGGGTAATAATGCTATTTAGCAGTAGTAACACTCATTAAGAAGTAAAATATGTTTGTTGGAAATGGCAATCATTCTGGCAAACTGATAGGAAAGAATAGCATAGATTGTGCTAGGAATAGATATGTCAGGATTTGTTTATCCTTTTAACAACAACAGTGAACTGCTGTTAATCCGCTCATGGTGTGTTTCCATTATTTAGTGCCTTGCTACCTGGGAATCTTTCCTTTCATCACAGTCCAGCCTCCACTTGGAAGAAGCTTCTGAAGATAAACCTTAGTTCTGTTGAAGATTTCTGTGTGATCACTGGGCAATAGCATCTTGTTAACCAAAATTATTTTTTTCTGAGTGGGGTGTGTCTTTTATTAAGTGGATGAAAATGTTTCACACTATCTGGAAAACCAACAACTTGAATCTCAGGTATTCCAGAATATTGATATAATTATATATATAAATGTATAATATATATAGCTTAGATTTTTGTTCTTAAATTTTTGTGCCAATAATTGCATATATAAAATCTTTTAAAAGTATTTGTTTGTGAAACATGTCACTTTACATATATTGTAAAGATTCAGTTTTAATAAAAAATTTAATAATGAAATGGCTGGCTGCATTCTTTTTTGATTGAAGTCACTCAGGCCTCTGAAGCAGATTGTAATATGAATTCATATTGCTTTCCACAATGACTGCATCAATTTACATTCCCACCAAAAGAACAGTGTATGTGTGTTCCCTTTTCTCCATATCCTCTCCTTTTTTTCAGGATATTAGGCATTCTCAAAGATGTGAGTTGATAGCTGATAATTCACTGTGGTTCTAATCACAATTTCCCTAAAAATAAGAATTTATGAACATCTTTTTATGTGCCTGTTTGCCCTCTGTATGGATATTACTTTAAAAAACTAAGAATTCTATATGAATCTATTATCCCACTTTTCTGGGTATTTCCCCCCAAAATCAAAAACACTAATTTGAAGACATGTGCACCTTTATGTTTATTGCAGCATTATTTAAAATAGCCAAGAGCTAGAAACAATCTAGGTGCTGAATGACAGACAATTAAATAAAGAAGATATGGTATTGATACAGAATGGAATACTATTCAGCTGTGTAAAAAAATTCTGCCATTTGCAACAATATGGATGGAACTAAAAGATATTACATTTAGTGAACTATGTCAGAATAAGACACTGATTTCACTCTTATATGGTATATAGGGAAGCAAGTGAATGAAACAAAACAAAAATAAACTTTGAAACTATAAGTGTAGTTAGTGGTGACAAGTGTAGGAGGGAAGATGATGGGTAAAGAGGGAAAAAGTGATCAGTTGTATGGTGAAATATAGAATTGGACTTTTAGTATGAACTTAATGTGTATACAAGTTGAAATTTAACAAGTATATATTCAAAGTCCTAATACCAGGTGAATAGTATTTCAGAGAAAATTATAATACAGTAAAAATGAATATAGAGTATACTTGCTAACTATGCTGAAGTCCTATTTTTTAAATATAGTAACATTACATTGCAATATTACCTAACATTGCATTGGGATAAAATAACTTGATCATTAATTTTATGTATCAGTGTGACTGGGCCATGGAGTTCCCAGGTATTTGGTTAAGCACTGTTCTGGGTATTTCCATGAGAATGTTTTTGGAGGACATTTTAAACCCATTGCATTGCAATATTACCTAACATTGCATTGTAATATTACCTAAGTTTCAAGTATGCATCATTAAAAATCAACGTATATGTTTTACGTGTGTGTGTTTGTGTATGAAATTTAATTGCTTCACAGATAAATTGGAAAAAAGAAACCAGGAACATGGAATAGCAAAAAGAAAGCAACTGATGTTGGAAAGACCAAATTTTCAGATTCATTTAAACTTGGTAGAGGTTTCTTTGGTCCACATCAAATGAAAAAGGTAAGTACAATTTATATTATTTCTCATACAACCAAACATTTCTATGAATTATTTTCACATTATGTCTTTTTAGATTTCCATTTGAAGTAATGAACACGCCTCTTGTTTTAAGAGGTAGTGATCATTGCAATGTGCTTACTTGATAAAATAACTTGATCATTAATTTTATGTATCAGTGTGACTGGGCCATGGAGTTCCCAGGTATGTGGTTAAGCACTGTTCTGGATATTTCCATGAGAATGTTTTTGGAGGACATTTTAAACCCATAGATGGAGTAACGTAGGTTGTCCTCCTTAATGTGGGTGGGACTCATCAGTTGAAGACTGAATAGAACAAAAAGAATAAGAGAGAACTCTTGTTTCCTGGCTGCCTTGGAACTGGAACACTGACTTTTTTTTCCTGCCTTTGGACTCAAACTGAAGCATTGGCTCTTTATAGGACTCTGGCTTGCCAACTACAGATTTTATGGGATTTGTCAGTTCATACTTGTATGAATCAACTCCTTATAATAAACAACACAAACACACTCCTCTGTTGGTTCTGTTTCTCTACAGAACCCTGACTAATGCATTATCATTTTGTTCTCCCACATTTCTTTTGAGATTGTATTGATTGGTGAAACCCCAAATTTCAGAATCTATCCTCTATTTCATCCTGCTTGATCAATTTATTGTTTGTGCTTAAAGGCCTCAGAATTTACATTTTGAATCTCAGTTTTCTCTGCTTGCTGATAGTGTAATCTCACTTTTGAGGCCATCAATACTTCTAAAATCTAAATGAATTTGGGAAGAGTTTAAGGAAATGCTTTATTATTTCAATATGTCATTCCACATATGATTAAATTATTTTAAGAGACTTGTCTTTTCCAGCTACTCTAAACTTATCAGGTACATAAATAAAATGCTATTTTAAGAGAGATTTAGTATTAGATAATACTAAATTATTAGTATTATGAAGTATTAGTTATGAAGTCCCTTTTATGTGCCTACCAGGCTTGATTATGATTTCCTCACATTTTCTTATGTAAACTATCTACCAGTCCGGAAGAATAGGTACTGTTTTTCTATAGTATGTTCATGAGAAAATTGGATATCAGGAAAATTAATTTACACCTTATGATCAATGAGAAAATAATGGGGTAAGAATGACTCAGGTCTCTTGCCAATGTTGTGTCTTCTGCCATTGCTTTTCCAACATTAATGTGCATTTTCACCTGGGAATCTTGTTAACATACAGGCTCTGAATCACTAGGTTTGAATGGAGCCTGGAATCCAGCATTTCTAACAAGCTCCCAGGGGATGCTGATGCTTCCATTCCAAAGGCTACATTTTGAATAGCAAGGTTATGTCACTACTCACAGCCAATGAGAACATATCAAATTATGTAAATATATCAAAATCCTCTGTATACTTGATACAAGAGTCACATTTAGATTCATGTTTTGATGCTGTGACTTACAGTTTTGTAACCTTAGGAAAATTACTTCATTTCCTTTACCTACTCTATAAAAAAACTAATGATAGTACCAAATTACTATAGTGCTATATATATAATAATAAATGTAAAGGTTTGTACATATTAAGTGCACAGGTTAAACATAAAAAATGGAGTATTTTAGGAATATATCCTTGTTTTTCCCATAGAAACATCACATCATACGCTTCTTTCTAGATGGAAAATCAGATTGCTACATAAACTGAATAGAAATATCTAACTATTAGACACTGAGAAATTCATAGGTCATATGCTAATCAAGAAACTTTCCTAATTTCTTGTTTTTGAAAAACCAGGTGTTGGTTTACAGAAACATGAATCATGAGCATTCAGAGCATTTCAGAGTTTAGCTGAAAATATTCTGGGAAGTTATTTGCAAACTTCTTTCTGGCAAACCAATTCTGACATCTAGCTTATAAATGTAGAAATAATGTTCCTGTGTGTCTAATAATGGCTTTGGATAAACCCATAGTCATTGGAGGTAGAATTAAATTTTGAGCATACTGTAAAAAAAAGGAAAAGGCATTTTAGCATTTAAAATTCTAAGCTTGTTAAGAATTCTAGGCCCCAATTTCCCATCTGTGGAAAGGGGGAATTAATCTGCCAATTCTACATTGCTGGGAAGTACAAGAATAAATTACACACAAATGACTTTACTCTGACTTTAAAAAAACTCAAATTCTGCATCAGCTTCCCCTTGTTACCCTTCAAATACTAGAAGTTTCCAGTCTGTCCATGAATTTAGGATATTCTGAGATAAGGCAAACTAAGCAAACTAAGCCATAGTTACTAAGATACAGTAAGAAAGGCTCAGAATGTGACACGTGAACAGAAATAGATGCAGGTACAGATTTAAGATCGTATTTCTGTATATGGAGGGGTGTGTGTGTGTGTGTAGTAATCAGTGAAAAGACATGAATTAAAAATCAATAAATAGGCCTCCCTGGTGACAAGCAGTTAAGCACCACACTATGAAGCATCTGCTGCCACTGCAGCATGAGTTTGATCCCTGGTCAGGGAAGTGACCCACATGGTGCACCAGACCTCTCCTGCCTTACCCACTGCTCCCCTCAGTAGTGTATTTCAGTGCGTCTTCCTGTTCTTCTCCCCACTCTGTCTCTGGTGACTGCCCTCACCCATCTGGCCTACAACCCAGCTCTTGTATGCATAAATATATAAAATCTTTAAAAGAAAATATCAATGGAGCAGGGCCTCCCTGGTGGTACAAGGGTTAAGTTAAGCCTCAGCACTATCTATTTATCCTCAGTCACTGCAGCCTGAGTTCAAGCCTCAGCCAGGGAGCTAACCCACATGGCACAGCAGACCTCTCCTATCTCACCTGCTCCCCTCAGCAGGTGAGTACTTTAGTAGCTCTGCCTTTTCTGCTCCCTACTCTGTCTCTGGTGAATTCTCATACCCCCTCTCCCCCGTACCTCTGGCCTACACTCTAATTCTTGTATGCATAAATAAATAAAATCATTTTTAAGAAATCAATAGAGCAGAAAACTGCATGCATACAATTGTTACATTGGTCCCTTTTTCAAGTATTAAAATTCACCAAAAATGTATTTATAATTAAAGTCATAAGATTATGAACTATGAGCAATGAGACACTTTCAAATGGGACAGTTAGTTGTGTGTGCTTGCCCCTATTTTAACTTGTATAATTCTTTAAGGCAATATTTACATATATTGAAAAGGAAAAAAAAATAAACTTATTTTTTATTTATATACTTTTTAATGTAAGTCATGAAGATTGAAGAGATTGTTTATATTTTTTATTTTAAAATATGACATGGCAATCTTTAAGATGTAAGATCTGAAGATCAATGCTCTCTCATTTTAAAGGAAGTCATCCCAGAACATGCAATTTAAATAGCTAATCATATCTGGTTGCATGATATATTTGATAATTATACATAAAAGCTTTTCCTATTTGAAGTTTATGATACCTGATTTTAAAATTACATAACTATTGCTTTTAAGTGGTTTTTTGCACAATCTGAGATTCTAAAATCTTTGAAGCATTTTGTGTTCAGTTGCATTTTGTATTCATCCTCCCTGCATTCCCTCATGCAGTTAATTCAATAATTCCACAAATACGCCACTGCTAGTAGGTGCCAGACATCTCATCTATATGTTTATAAACAATAATATCAAATAAGCATAATCTGCAAATAAAAGTCCAGTGAGAAAACCATCATATATAAAAATAAATATCAGTAATGCTTCTTTAGTGTATGGGACAGCCATAATAAAGTACTGAAAAAACAGGTGGCTTAAAACAACTCATTCAGGGCCTCCCTGGTGGCGCAGTGGGTTAAGCAACGCACTATGAGGCAAACCGCAGTCACTGCAGCATGAGTTCGATCCCTGCTGCCGGCCAGAGAGGGGA
>JAGFMF010011858.1:257036-299061 GCA_019455555.1 Galemys pyrenaicus | reverse complement strand
CCCCTCCCTGGCAGGCAGCAGGGATCGAACTCGTGCTGCAGTGGCTGCGGTTTGCTTCATAGTGCGTTGCTTAACCCACTGTGCCACCAGGGAGGCCCCGATAGAGAAAATTCTTAAGATCATTGTTTGCTGAAGAATTTAGCAAAAGATTTTAATAGATCACAAAAATATATTATTATGACAAATAAACAATTCACACACTGATAGTCACTAAAGAAATGTAAAGTGAAACTGTAATGAGATACCCTCTCAATTACAATGACTAAAAGAACTGAGCACCTCAAGTGTTGACAGGGACATGGGAGGGACATGGGAGATTAAGCAATCATCTATAAACTGCTTGTGAGAAAATAAAATAGTACAACCATTTTGGAATAAACATTAGGCAGTTTCTTAAAAGATTGCATGCGACCACTATCCTGTGATCCAGTCATTCCACTCCTGGCTATTTATGCAAGAGAAGTAAAATATATATAAAGATTTGCACAAGGCTATTCATAGATGCTTTTTGTCTAACTGCCAAAATCTCTAAACAAATCAAATGTCCAGAAGCAAGTGGATAGACAAACATACTATTAAACTTTATGCATGTTGGTAATACAAATATTAGATGATTATTTGTTAGTTTGCATAAGATGCGGTTTATAACACAAATACAATTGTATACATGTATGTAGTATAATTAGTCCAATCAAAATTCATATAATGGAATATTGTTCAGCAAAAAGAAAATGAATAAACTATTGATGCAGTCTACAGCATGAGTTAATCTCTAAGCAATTATGCTGACTGAATGAAGCAAGTGCAGGCTACTCAAAATAATCCTATGAATATCAAATTATAGGAAGGGCAGACCAGTACATAGTGACAGATTAATCTATAATCTATAGTAACAGATGATTTGGAGACAGTGTATGTGGGTTGAGTAAGGAGGGGTGAGAAAAAGGATCTATTGAAAAGGTATAGGAGATCCTTGATAGCACTGGATATGTTCATTACCTTGATTGTGTTAATGCCTTCATGGGTGTATACAGATGTCAAAACTCATCAAATTGTACACTTCCAATATGTGCAGTTTGTTGTATATTAATTTTACATCAATAAATACATTTTTAAAATAAGCACACTTAGGATGGGGTAGCTTTTCTATCCCTTGCTACCCCTGCTAGCACTCTAACTTAGAGCATAATGTCTTAGAAAGTGAACTGTTCAGTTTCCCAGCAGCAAAATAAACAATGTGCATATTCTCTTGACATTGCTATCATATTCTGTGACAGAAATTATTGCCTAATATCTTAGTATATAAATATTTTAATCATTTTGGAAGCCTTTCCAGTGGAATGTTTCTGCTGGGCTCTGTTTTGTAATAACTAGATATGTAACCCCTCTTGGTTTTAGTCCTGGAAGCTCATAGAAGCAAAGACTCTGATGATTCACCAGTTGGCCTTTCACTGTGTCGCTAATTTTTCAGCACTGGAATCATTTCAGCCATGCGACTTACTAAAGAAATTATTCTTAATTTGGGGAAGTTAGTAACTTTTTGTTGAAAAAATGTTCTCATTTAAAAAGCAATTCAGATTTATTATAGAAAAAGGCAGAAAATACCAAAGTAAGAAAAAGCATGTTTATAAGTACACTACATATTTATAACTACTATTAATATTTAACAAAATTTACCTTATTTTTGATGAAAAATCAAATTTACATGTATTAGTAATACCAGATAAAATAATGCACTTGGCTATTTTCACTTGTTATTAGAAACATTTAGTACAATGTTTTGTACTGAACACTGACTTTATTTAGTCATAAATTCAATCCATTAGCGCTACCATACTTAACCACACATCTGTTGATAGACATTTATGTGACTTTTATTGGTTTACTGCTGTAAGTGATAATAGAATATAGATTACTAAAACATTATAAATAATAATCATGGAGCAATTACCTTTTCCAGAAAACTTTTCTGGGAGAAGTCCCTCTGAGATGGAATTATTTTACTTAGCATATCTATAACCTAAAAATTCCTCTTTCCAGTCATGAACTCATGATCTACTGAGCACACGCTATGCAAGATACCATCAGAGAAGCCAAAGGCCTGAAAACAGCATTCATGCCTGTAGAGATTCAAAGGAGGGAGAAGTGAGCATAGAATTTGCATTTGAAAACACAAGCTACATTTTGAAGTAAGGATATAGTAGAAAAGACTAGGTAGAGGAGGAAAAGAATAGGTAGAGTGGACTTGTGTTGTATGGGCTTCCAATAGGATTTGTTCCATGCTTGGGTTTGTGGGTTTTCCCTTCTGTCTTCCATTTGGTCAGTTTATCTCAAACCACACATTCAGATGCTTAGCAGTGTCTGTCTCTTGGCATGACTGGGGTAGAGATGACTGCTTAGCTGAGGTGAAATCGAGTTGACAACTTGAGTTCCCTAATGTCAGTATGCAGCGAAAGTCTCCAGATACACAAAATAATAAGAGAATGTCATAAAATAAAAAAGCTGTCAGTATTTTATGTCTTAAATGTGTATGACATATGGTGGTATGTCATAATCATTATCACAATTGTACATACAATTGTTGAAACACAAGTCCTTGCACTTATACAACGTTAAAAACTAGTATCACCTCAACTAAGAAAAAATACATATGGAAATTTTCTTCCACAGAGTTCAGATTTTATTTAAAAGGATTTATGGAGAAAAGTGCTGTTAGAAATATTTGTGAAATCTTAAGTGTTGATAGATGCGGAAGCAGGAATCACTTAGTAGAAGAAAAAGTATTGAGCAAAAAAAAAAAAAGTAGAGGCAAATTAAAATCCTGGCTGAAAACATTATTGCTAATAATGTTAAGGTGATATCAATAACAAGACAAAGCCTACTTATAGTCTTCTTTGGTTCACTGTTGTAAATGTTTTAGAAAGCTTTAAAAAATGGATCACTCACTTTGAGAAACCAAGTGAATTAATATAACACTGTGGGGTTAGCAAAATATTGTATGATTATTTCTAGAAGGTAAGGATGAAACTAAGAAAAAAATACTGGAAATTTTTCTGGACTGAAAACAGGGCCTGGAGTCATCTGGATGGAGAGAAGACTATTTACTCTTCAGTATTCAGAATCCAGCAGGGAACAACTATTAGTAGCTTATACCATTTGTCTTTTAAGCAAAGCTATGAACAGTATAGAAAAAGATTGCAAATTCAAAACACTGATGGGGCCATGCCCTGAAGATATACATTTTCTTTCTTTTTTTTTTTTAAATTGAAGTAACAATGCCTATGATTTAGAGGGATAAGAGTGCATCTCTTCATAAGTGTTACCGCACCAACCACATCCACCAAGAAGCATCCTTAACCATTCATGCTTTGCTCTCCACATTTCCCTTCTCCCTTTTATAACTTCACTTTTATAGTCAGACTTCTAGAGTTTGTTTTTGGTTTGATTTTTTTCTGACCCTTTGTTTGGTTCCTCAATATTCTATATATGAGTGAAACATCCGGTATTTCTCTGAGATTGTGACATAGTTTGCTTAATATACCCCATCCTTGTTGTCTCAAACGGCAAGTATTCATTGACTTTTTATAGCTATATAGTATTCCATTGGGTGTATATACCACATCTTCTTAATCCACTCATTTGTCTTTGGGCATTTAGGTTGCTTCAATCACTTGGCTTTTACAAATAGTATTGCAGTGAACATAGGCATGCATATATCCTTATGAGTTGGTGTTTTCACATTCATGGGTAGGTAAGTAGAAGTGAAATTCCTGGGTCATATATAGATATATTTTCAATGTTTGATAAAATCTATACTGTTTTTCATAGGGGCTCGATCAGCCTACATTCTGACTAACAGTGTATGAGGGTTCCCCCTGCACATCCTTGCCAATACTTGTTATTTCTGTTTTTTTGACGTGGGTGATTCTCAGAAGTGTGAAATGCTGTTTTACTGTGCTTTTGATTTGCATTTTCATGATGATGAACATTTTATGTGTGTGCCTGTTGGCCATGTATAATATGGCTTTGCAGAAGAGGTTATATGCTCTCTGTCCATTTTTGGCTTGGTTTTGTTGTTGAGTTATATGAGTTATTTGTAGATATTGGCTATTAGCCTCTTGTTAGAAGAATGATGTGCAAATATGTTCTCTCATTCAATAGGGTGTCTTTTCTTTTTAATGATGTTATTTATTGCTGTGCAGAAACATATTAGTTTGCCGTACTCTATTTATTGTTTTTGCTTTTGTTTCCCCAACCATTGGAATATTAAAGACATCTATGAAGCCAATGTGGTAGTGTTTTGCCCTGTTTTCTTCTATGTATCTTACAGTTTCAGGTCTTACATCCAAGTCTTTAATACATTTTTTAGTTCATTTTTGTGTGCGATATCAGACAGTGATCTACTTTCATTGTTTTGCATGTGGCTATCCAGTTTTCCCAACACTATTTGTGGAAGAAACTTTCCTTCCTCTTATGTATACACTTTGCTCCTTTGTTGTACATTAACTTCTGAGAGATATTTTCGATTAGTTACTACACTCTTTTCCCAGTAGGACACAACATGATCTTGGAAGTCCTTCTGAATATAACAACATATGTGCTCAGTATCCACAGATGGACTTTAAATGCCTTTAATATAACTTCCAAATCTGAAATATATTGATGTTTCAGTTTTCTCATCACCTGCTTCTTTGATAACACTGTCGTTAGGCCACCTAAAATAGCCCATTATCCAATACAAAGATAACAGCTGATTATTTTTCTATGATTCTAAAAATTGACTAATGTACTAACAGATAAAAATGATTTTTTACCTATAGCCTAGAAGTCCCTGTTATATGCAGATGTTTTTGTTAGAGCTTATAGACTCTAGTGCATATGTCTATAGACTGTGTGCTTCCTGAAGGCAGGGCATATGTCTTGCATCCTTGTATTTGTAGCACTAAGTATCTTATCAGGAGCATACAGTGCATCCGATACTTGTTGATTTGGTATTAGAATAAAACCTAGATATTTCACTTTTTTTGTACTTGTGTTTGTACTTGTGTTCCACTGTTATCACAATATAAGATGAGGCCAGTAGTTCAGAATTTTGCCTTTGACTACATTAGGCATTTTCTAGTCGTTGTCAGTTTGGATTTTATATAATTTAGTCTGGATATATTTTTTAAAAATATTTATTTATTTATGCATACAAGCACTGGGGTACAGGTCAGAGGTGCGGGGAGGTGAGAGAATCCACCAGACAGAGTGGGGAGCAGAACAGGCAGAACTGAAACACACTGCTGAGAGGAGCAGCAGGCGTGGCAGGAGAGGTCTGCCTCACCATGTGCATCACCTCCCCAGCCAGCGGCAGGGATCGAACTTGTGCTGCAGTGGCCATGGTTTGCTTCATAGTGCGTTGCTCAACCCACTGCGCCACCAGGGAGGGCCTAGTCTGGATATTTTTACCCAATTCTATGGTGATGTTTATAAGTCAACACATAAGATAGTCTTTAAATTATGTAATAATGTGCCTGTATTTCACTGGAGATAGCTCCACAAATGAAGTTATTAATCTAACCACAAATGTTTACTTCTTGAGATACAACAACCTAACAGAATGCTAGAATTTTTCTGTGTTCAGTCTTGCTATCCACTACTGCTTGATTTTGAGAATGCAAAGGAAAATCTTTTCATATGAGCTTCCTGAGCATTGTACACCTTATTTCGTAAGAAATTAGGATTCAACTTGCTCACTCCTAGGGTGGGGTGTTTTAGTTTATAGAAATATTGAATCAGCAATGCACCAGCAAATTTGCATTGGGAGGTGAGATGAATATTTCAAGCTCATATTCATACTGCCTTGGGAGGAATTTGTAATCTGGCTCCCACAGCTGTTGCTACATGAACCAGAGGGGTCGTTTTTCCTCTGGCTAAGCCAGTAGGGGGTTCCCAATGCCTGTCTGTACTGCAAGATGCTCTCTGCATTTTTATTACTTGCTGTAACCTTAACAACTGTGTTTGGAACCGCATGATTTTTTTTAAAAAAATCCCCTTATAAATTATGTATGTCTCTGTTGACTTTAAATATGCTCATTCACAGGTTCTGTGTTTGGAAGAAAACAAAGAACATTTGGAAGAGACTAGATTCTTAAATATTTTTCAAGAAAGAGAGCTAAATCAAGAAGCTAATTTATCTGAATAGTCTCAGAGATGGTTTTTGGAATGATGTCATAAAATCTGGTGTGTGTGTGTGTACATGACAACTCCCAAGTGTTAGAGCTGATCCATCCATTTTACCTGCCTCTCCCTCGGCAGCATACTGCTGCTTCAACAATTGACTTTAACTATTAAGGATAGAAAGACCTGTAATAGTACAAGGCTGTCAGCTAAGGAAAGAAGAAGTAATACATTCTAAGGGAGAGAATTCCCTAAAATTAGGCAAACAGGAAGAACACGTATTGAGTGCCAAATTTTCTATATTTTCATATACCTTAGAGAAAAGCAATGCCTTGCACTTAGTAGGTTTTCAGCAAATACTTAATCAGTCTGACATTCTCTATTCTTCAATTTGAGGAATTCCTTGGTGTGGTTTAATAATTTTACTTTGGATGAAAAACACATCAAGATGTATTAGCAACATATGGTTTACATAATATAAATATGTCAGCTTCCAAAAACACTTGCTGCTTTTGTTTTCATAGAACTTGCTTTAGGAAGAGAAAAATTGGTTTCAGTATTTGCCTCTGATTATCTGAGAGGAGGCATTCAGTCCTTTGGACCACATTGTGCTCCTCCTGATTCACATGAGCCCTAAAGTTCATTTCTTATTTGTGAAATGCATATTATAGAATCTAGCCATGTGACTAATGACACAAGGATGAACTCATGGCTAAAAATTACTTGCAATTTGGAAAGCTTCGTTTCTATAGATTTTAAGTGCACAGAGTTGATGTGCATGATGAGGTTGGTTGGTTGTGGGGTTTTTTGTTTTTGTTTTTGTTTTTTTCTCTCTCATGCAACTGCAATATGTTTCCTTCTGTGAGCTTTGAATGGGTCTTATGAAGAGGATTTTCAAGTGTCGCCTGGGAGAGCAAGGCAGTCATTACTGACTTTACAAAAGCTGCTGTGGATAGATGTTGCCGTATCACCAACATTTCTGGTGATTTAAATTCAGCATTAAATTGGTTCTGATAATGTTAACCAACAAATTGGATGCAATTCCAGTAGCACATATTCTGACATCTTATCTGGGGGATCTCAGCTGTTCTTCTGCAGAAATAAGTTTGGAGCAGAGCTGCAATGCAACCTTAATTACAGGGCAGATGGACCAGCTGCAAATGGATGTTCCACTGCAAGATGTTCTGTTCCAGAGAAGATGCAATCGGTTCAAGCTGTTTTTGACTGATGTTTCAGATTGTGGTCTTGTAAACAGGTCTGAAAATAGCCACTTTTTAAAGACTATCAATTCCTATAATTAGGGTATGCCTTAAAAATTAATACAAAAAAGAATTAGGGCTGAGGATGCAGTAGCTTTCAGTTTTGAATTACTAGCTGGATGGCTATAGCACTTAGTTCTTAAAAGAGGAGGAAGCAGGTTATTAGAGGGGATGCATCTAAATGCTGTGTGTCAGAAATGAAAGGAAAATGGAGTTTCCTTGGTGCTGAAGAACTGTGTAATTAGCTGGGATAACAAGCATTGATATTTATTGTAGTGGAACACAAGGAAGAAACTGAAAAAACGAAACTCCTGGTGTCTGTACTCCACATCTGCCGAACTAATTTTGGGGTAATTTTATCATTTTAATCTGCATGATGCTCTTCCCCAGCCACTAAAGTACCCTGGTGTATACCAGATGTCAGACTTTTAATGAGGCCTCTGAGACTCAGGATGCGTTTGATTGCAGGTGTTTAATGCCTACTAGGCCTTTAGATAAACCCACAAGCTGGTGTTTCTGGTTTGCATTGATTCATACTATCTAAGCCCTTCAGGAAATGAGAGTGGCCTCTCCAGCCACTAGGAGGAGCTGGAGGCTATTCTGTTTTCTATGCTCAACCTCACCCATGCCTCCTGCAAATCTTACAGCAAAAGAACACAAGTACTAGGGTACTGAGTTAATGTTAAAAAAGATGGAATTGAAGCTCCCAGCCTATAGAGGTATGACTTTAAGGAAATTTATTGCAGGTATACGGTTCCTAGAATATTGGATTTAAATTGTAACAAAGCACCGAATTCCTCTAAGTCTGTTTCTTCACCTCTAATATAAGGACAATATCTTTAAAATACTTTTATTGAGTTAATATTGGTTTACATCATTGTTTCCAATAGAAGGATAATATTAATAGCTATCCCCTATATTTAGTTTTAATCCTTTCAGCCACTTTTTATACCTTTGTTGGAGAATGTAATCTTTCCACATATATTGATGGATACGTGAGAACTTAACTGATAACATCCTGTTGTTTTCTGGCTGTTTGGTAATTCCCTTGTTCCTCTTGCTGTTTTCCTATGTGAACTGATTTTTCTTAACTCGTATGTTTGATTTTCTTCTCCTTATTTTTCATGTATCTACTATAGGTTTTTGTTTGTGGTTGCTGGAAGCTGACATAAGTAATCGTATAGCTATAACTAGCTACTTTGCACTGATAACAATTTAACTTCAATTACATACAACAACTCTACCCTTTTACATCCAAGATATGGTCTCTTGTATTTTTCACTTCATTCATTGTATCCCTAGTTCCAGATTTTCTGTTTGGTTCTTGTTTTGTGATTTCTATTCTTTTGTTAATCTTATTTTGTCTGTTTATCGTTTTCCTATTTTTCTTGAATTGCATTCTGCGTTTTCTTTTTTTTTTAATTATTATTATTTTTTAAAGATTTATTTATTTATGCATACAAGAGCTGGGGTACAGGCCAGAGGCACGGGAGGTGAGAGGATTCATCAGACAGAGCCAGGAACAGAACAGGCAGACCGACCGAAACACTCTGCTGAGGGGAGCAGCGGGCGAGGCAGGAGAGGTCTGCTGCACCATGTGGGTCCCCTCCCTGGCTAGCAGCAGGGATCGAACTCGTGCTGCAGTGGCTGTGGTTCGCTTCACAGTGTGAGGCTTAACCCACTGCGCCACCAGGGAGGCCCTTTTTAAATTATTTATTTATGCACACAAGAACCGGGGTACAGGCAAGAGTACAGGGAGGTGAGAGGATTCACCAGACAGAGTGGGGAGCAGAACAGGCAGACTGACTGAAACACACTGCTGAGGGGTGCAGCGGGCAAGGCAGGAGAGGTCTGCTACACCATGTGGGTCCCCTCCCTGGCCGGTGGCAGGGATCGAACTCTTGCTGCTGTGGCTGCGGTTTGCTTCATAGTGCATTGCTCAACCCACTGCGCCACCAGGAAGGCCCACGTGTTTTCTAATAGTTCACCAGGCTTTCTTAAAACAGCTATTTTAAATTCTTTATAGGGTAAATTGCAGATATATATGTTTGGGCATCAGCTTCTAGAACATGATTATGACTCCTCAACGACATCATGCTTTCTTGGTTTTTAATGTCCCCGGAAGTCTTGCACTGCTGTTTTCACATTTGAAATAGCAGTTGCCTTCTCTCATCTTTATTGACTGACTTCATGAGAGAAATATCACCGTGAGCCCTGCCAGAGATTCCGAGGCTGTCTCTGACCTTCTGGGGACAGACCTGTTGCATATTTCTTCTCCCCCTTGTGGCAGAATTCTTAAGCTTGTATGTTTTTCCTTATCCTGCAAAGCACCAAGCTGAGCACTAATAACCTCCCTTTGCTTTCTCAAGAGCAGTGATAAATGCTCAGGTTGGTAGACCCTCCCAGCCCCAGAGATTCAGACCAGCTTTCAGAGCCTGCTGACCAGCCATCTGCAAAGACTGTTAACGCCCCCAGTGGGAATATACACAGGAAGCCTGCCATCACCGCAGGGGAAGGGCTGTATGTGTGAGGCATGTGGGATTCTGAGGGGAGTCTCTGGGTCAGTTGCAAGAATCTGGGGGTGAGGAAACCCCCACATTCATGGTTAGAATTCTTTGTGGAGTCTATTGTTTTGTTAGTAGAGCCCACATCTCTTTCTTAAATTCATTTCAAACCCTGGGTATGCTCTCAGTTGACCTCTGCCCATCCCTCCCCATTATGAGGCTCATGACTCTGTATTCTACATAAAGGGAGAACCAAAAAAAAGGGAGAACCCTTTTTTTTAGGAGATTTATTTTAAAGATTTATTTATTTATGCATTTAGAACTGGGGTACAGGCCAGAGTCGAGGGAGGTGAGAGGATTCACCAGCAGACAGAGCAGGTAGATGGACCGAAACACACTGCTGAGGGGAGCAGCGGGTGAGGCAGGAGAGGTCTGCTGCACCATGTGGGTCCCTCCCTGGCCCGGGATCAAACTTGTGATGCTGTGCCCTGGGATGCTTCACAGTGCAATATAAACAACACTTAAAAACAATAGATGTTTTTTATATAACAGTCATATATGTCAAGGTTGAAGCTTTGAAGCTTTAAAAAATAGTCCTTTACTCTCACATGATGTTATTTGATCCACATAGCAACTCTTTAAAATACTGTGTCCAATTTTGGATGGTTTCCCTCTGAGGGCATCCTGTAACTTCTCAGTGGGAGTCCCGGATTTCCACAGTCTCTTCTGTAAATAGTTACCTATTAACAAGACAGTTGTCTAAGACAATTTTTTCCTCTCATGCTCTTAGGCTCTGGCCAAGAGAGCCTGGAGTCAGTCCTTGGGACAATTTAGGGTCTGAAAAGGGACTGAAGTCTGGAGTCTTACCAGAGGCAGGAGTAAGCAAGATTGCTCCTGTGGCCCTTGGTATACAAGGCAAGAGCTCACAGAACACACAAAGGTATTTTTGCCAAATATGAACAAATTTATTGTCATTGTTGAGGGCTGCATGAGGACTTCTATGTAGTCAACTTGCTGATCTCACCCTCAGGATTTTAAATGAGGAAAACACAAGTACTTTGAGCACATATTTGTTACTAGAATTCCAAATGAGCTGATTCATGTAACTGTTTATTTAGCATGGTACCTGTTGCAATGTAACCACTAAAGAAATGTTTTGGTAGTACCATAACTCTTTAATCAAATGCTTATTCATTTATAAACCTTTCTAGTCTCTCTACCATATTTTATTTTCAATGTTTTCTCTAAACATATCTCAGGCATCACTGGTCATAAGAGAATTTCCTTTATTGGACTTCTCATTTCCCCTGAGCTCATGTTCTATGTACTACAGCTTTGATTCTGATACTAAGTTTTCCTCTTTTAATTTTAGATCATCAATTTCTGGTTCAAAATGTATATTATACCCTTTGATCTCTTAGTCTTTGACATCTCATTCATTTAGGCAGATATTACTGGGTTTGAAGACCAGCTAGATGTACAATTCTGAGAAAGAACATCTTTTAGCATTGGTATCCTGGTCCTTGAAATGTGAATAATAATACATAATTCATGACATTGTATATTAAAATGAGATTGTGCAAATAAACACAGTACCTGGCATATGGCGAGCTCTCAGTAAGTGGCCAGACTGCTGGAGAAAGGTCAGAGTCCTTGGGACAGAGAGGGACAGGCCATCTAATTGTACCTTGACTTCACGACCTAGCCTCTACTTCACCAGAGGATGGATTCCAAACTTTTTTTTTTTAAAGATTTATTTATTGATACATACAAGAGCAGGGGTACAGGCCAGAATCGAGGGAGGTGAGAGGATTCACCAAAGACAGAGTGGGGAGCAGAACAGGCAGACCAACTGAAACACACTGTGAGGGGAGCAGCGGGTGAAGCAGGAGAGGTCTGCTACAGCATGTGGGTCCCTTCCCTAGACAGCAGCAGGGATCGAACTTGTGCTGCAGTGGCGGCAGTTTGCTTTATAGTGTGTTGCTTAACCCACTGCACCACCAGGGAGGCCCCGGATTCCAAACTTTTACCATCATAAATTCTCTTTCCTCCTTCCTTCTTTTGGCATCAACACTTTCTCCTTTGTTCATTCATGTTTCTCCTTCCCACTCGACCAAACCTCCAAATCTACCAGTGATTAAGTAAGCAAATGTAAGTTGGTGCCCCTTTTATTAGTTATTGATGCGTTCGTATTTTCACTGCTAATGGGGATGAGTCAACAGTGAGGAAATGCATTCCTTAGTTCTGGAGAGTGTCTGCATGAAAGGGCTGTTAGCAAAAAAGGCAATCTGGGGACCTTCTGGATGAAAAAGAACAAGGACTAATGGTCAGGGCCAAGCTGAAAGATGGTTAAGACTCTCAAAAAACTACTGTTCATCAAAAATAAGGTCCCATTTAGTTCAGATTTCTAACACACAATTCTTTTGGTAGCTGACTTCTTTCACTGTTTGGCTTCTGCCAAGTTGGTTACACTTTGGAGTAAAAAATAAAAACAAAACAAAATCCTTCTTGCCACCCCTGATGAATCTGGTAAGAATTTTTTCAACAGGTGACAACTCCTCTGAGAACAGTCCATTGACAGCTACCTAAAATTAGCAGTAGAGCAGAAATTAAAAAACCACATGTGATAGTGCTGCTTGGTGAGAACTACACATTTCTGCCTAAACTTTAAACCTTTTAATATACCTGCCAAGGCATTTTCTGAATTAGAAAATTGCAAAAGTAACTAAAAAGGAAAACTACTGAGAAGGTGAAAATATTTTTGCTGACAAAAAAGACAGGGAAGAAAGAACTTTCAGTGATATTTTAGAAAGGACTGTGCCACATATCTTTATAAGTTACTTCTATATTTGTACATGTAAACAATGAGTGTGGAGCAAGTACAGAAGAAAAGGAGATTCCAAATTTAGATAGATATTATATTCTACTCAACATGTGACTGGGTTATTTCAAATATAATGAAAGAGATACAAAAGGTTCTTTTATTTTTCTTCAATAAATAATTTTTGAGCAGATATTTTTCAAATATTGGTTAAAATGTGCATGAAGTTATTTGTAGTCCCAATTATCTATATAATTCAAGGTGTCCTTGAACCAAGATATCAGGGTATTCTGTTACAGATTTAAATAAATTTCCTTTGCTTTGTTCTTAGATGTAATAATAAACCATTTAATTAATGAAACATGTTGCTGATCGTTAATCTTAGATAAGAAGGGGAAATTAAAATGTTAATAACATTGTACTCCACGAAGTTCATTTTGTTCTATCATATTCCATAAATTTTGATTCATCCCTTCTAACATATTCTATGAATGTAGTGAATTCTCCAAATCCTTATATCTTTTCTTAAAGGATCACAGACAGAAAACTTATTTTTTTTAATTAATTGTTTAAGCAAATGTCTTCTAAGTACCTAAGTTGTGTGCTTTTGTGGATTCATAGAGTAATTGGAGTAGAGAACTAAAACAGATAGTGAAGAATTGCTTCTCTGAGAAGAAGATATTTGAGGTAAGATACGAAGGATGTAAATGGAACAGACAGCAGAGAAATTGAAGTGCCCTATGTGGATAAGGTGGAACAAAGGGTAGGATGTGAGTCAAGTTGCTTTCCAAGAGTAATATATTTAGTGGGCTGGACACACAACTCCAAGTGAATCAAAATATATTCCCTTTAACTGCTGTGGGAACAAAGCCATGTTTTCAGAACTTAGATATCAAAGAACAAACCTCTACCCAGAGTCTGATTGAGTCCTGCAAACTCTTACATGGTAATTCAAAATGTAAACAAAAAGACCCATGTGACAAAGCACAGTAAGTGTTGATGGCTACTCTGGTGACTCTGAAATGTTAGATACTTTCAGTAGGTTTCTTTCTCATTTTTCAGTGCATCTACTTACTGTCTTGTTTTTTAAACACACAAATGAGGACAGAGTTCAGGCATTTGCCACTCAGAAGAAAATTCCATGCTAGACTGAAGGTTGACAAATGAAGAAGGGGTTGTGCTTTAAGGCTATTGCAGTTTCCTGACCATAGACTTGCTTGGTATTTGTCAGACTTTTCTATATTAGGAGCTACTGTTTTCTAGTGGTATACGAAAATCTGTGACTTTTTACTTTCTTATAGATAATGTCCAGAAAACATACTTGATGAGAAAATATTGTGATATTTGTAATCATGCCAAAGACATCAAATACAGATTTCTGTTTGCATTATTTGGAGGTTGAAAGTAACTTTTTTTTTTTTTCGTAGACATCAGGAAACAGATTTTTTTTTTTCCCAAGTAAACTGCAATTTGACATTTTGAATGACAAATGCAACTTACCTCTATCTAAAGACCCTAGGACTTCTGGCCCACACCTGTCTAGCTAACTAATCATTTTCAACAGTTGGGCTCTTGGGGCTCAGTGAACATGGAGTATGAAATGCTAGCTCTTCTTTTTGTTTTCCCAATCCACTCACTAAGCAAACATTCTACACCACTCTGAAGAGTGGGAAAGGACTGGGACTCTTTCTTTATTATGTCTCAATTGCTACTGGAGTATATCCCACATAGAATTGTCTTAATTACTATTTATTAATTTTTTCACCTATAGGTTTCACCTGAAATCAAACATTCAGCTGCAAATTTCCATCATGGGAAGGTGTTCAGATGAGGCATGGTGAGTAATCCAAGTTTAAAATATAGACTAATCCAGAGTGAGAACAATTCTGTATGACCCAGAATGTATCCAGTATTCAATATTGCTATTTCTCTGTAACATGCAAGAAACTGATTTGTTCTTCCATGTTACTCAAGGGTGAAGTAATTCTAGGCCCACATTGCTTATAGTTAGCTATAACATGGGATAGTGAGTGTAAAATATAATAGTTACCAGAATGTCTCTATATACTTATTTTCTCTTCTATCCATTTTCTACAACATGAAATATTTAATAATGTCAAATATGCTGCTAGTCATGGGAAATAAAAGCAAATAATACATGGTCCCTATCACAGGGGTTTTTCAGTCTACAAAAGACAAAGGAATTTAATAAGCAGTGATGAAATATTATGGGTGTTCTGATAAAAGCTGATGTAGGTACTATATGGTTGCAGAGTAAAAAGGAAATCATTCACATCTTCAGATTTGACTTGTTTGATATTTTCATCAAGTTTATAATATTTTACAGGAATCTTGATATAGGAATGGCAATTTTTTGCTATCCCTTAAATCTTATATTGTTTCACTTCGGAAGATAAGGAAAAGAAAATCACATATTGCTTGTAAATGGGAAATGTTCATAACATAATTTTAAGTTAGCTCCTTTTGGAAGAGGAGTGCATGTCATATTAAGTCATTCGGCTGCAGTAGTTTGTCAAGCAGACCATGAGTTCCCAGAGTGTTCCCAGGCACAGAAAAGGGAAATTGTGGGTGTTCTTGGTGAATGCAACTGTCCACCATGGAGATTAGGGAGGTTGGGAACATAAATGACCTGGAGATGTGTCCTTCATTTTCTGTTCTCACATTTGTGGTGTTTTTCTTTCAAAACTGCCTATCTTTACTGCATATCTGATTCTGGGCTCAAAATTGGAAAGTTATTGAAGATATTTAATGTCCATTTATAAGACATGACTGACTATGAAAGTCCAAAGAGAGAAACTATGATAAAGAAGAAAAGTAGTATCACCAAATGATATAAGAAATATTATAGGAATGTGTTTATTAGGTCTAGATGCTGTTTTCTAAATTCTAAAATTTCTCATGGTTCTTCAGAACATATGGGTTTAATTATATTTTTATAGCAGATGTTCAAAGACAATTTTTGCTTGCCAAAGACTGGGAAATGTCCAACCAAAAGGAGACTGGAGTGATAAATCTGACAGGAGTTTGGTGATGAATGTATTAAGATAACAAATAGAATTTACATACTTAGATGCTTATTTTTTATTGCAAAAGACTTTGGGAGAAAATATTTAAACTACTATTTAAGGTCTCTAATATCATAAATACCTACTAATTGGTTTGTGTCTACTCTGCCTGTCATTTCAATTCAGCCTGCTCTATAAACACATTTTCTAAATCCATTTCATGAAACCTAAAAATTGAATAATTTGTCAGTGGAAAGATGTGAAAGGATGACAGAAAGTCTTCTAGACCGAGTTTCTAAAGTGCTTTTCTTCCTCACATTCCAGTGTTTTTCTCACCCTTGGAGGCCCAGTAATTCAATGAAATAATCAGTTGATTGGTTATATTCATACTAACCTACTTTAACTAAACTGATGACTTTCGCTAAATTGACACTTATTTTCATTTCCAACATCGACATTATCATCCTCCTACTCAAGTCATTTCCTTCCCAGAGTCTGAGACTGTTGAAGTGGCAATCGACGTATTCCTTGGTAGGAAAAGAATCAGAGAAAGAGAAGCAGAATGTTTTTGAGAGATAGTTTTATTGACATGTCCTCCTCCGTGCTTCACTTTAGGTTCCATCTATCCGATGAGTGAAAAAAAATGTGTTATGCTTCACATATATCAAACTCATTTTCTGATTTTCATTTTTCTGTGATCCATGAAGTTATATTTACTTCTCTTAATATACTTTTTTTTAAAGATTTATTTATTTATGTATATAAGCACTGGGGTACAGGTCAGAGGTATGGGTGGTGAGAGGATCTACCAGAGACAGAGCAGGAAGCATAACAGACAGATCAACTGAACTACACTACTGAGGGGAGCAGAGGGGGAGGCAAGAGAGGTCTGCTGCACCATCTGGGTCACCTTCTCGGCTGGCGGCAGGGATCGAACTCATGCTGGCCTGCAGTTTGCTTCACAGAGTGTTGTTTAACCCATTGCGCCACCAGGGAGGTCCCTAACATAGTCTTTCTTTAGAAGGAATTTCTACCACCCAGAGTTAGAAGTCATATAGTGTCTCTTCCATAGTACTTGTTCACTTTTGTCAATCACAAAACTCTGTTGATGTATGTGCTCTAGGAGGGAAAGTACTCAATGAAAGGAGCATTGTGATGGCATTGGTAGAGGCTGTTGGCTATTGGTGATGGTTGTCTTTGCAAATTACAATCTGCCAAGATCTATAACTGGTCACAACTGTTCACGTAGATAGATTTCACATGAAAGATACATCTACCCTGCCCCAACGTTTCCAAGGTTTAATCTCATTACAATAGTTGCTCAAAGTCCAATGTGTCATCCTACAGATCAGGTTTAAGCTCATCATTATATTTCTTCAAGTACAGCTTCTCCAGTACATTTCCTTTCAACCTAAAGAATTGTGAACTAAGAGGCAAATTATCTACACTCTAGCTCTTCTCAAAGCATACAATTCTGGTGTGGAGTAACTGCACAAAAATGGACTATGCAGGAGATATTCAGCATTCCATGGTTCACAGCAGATCCAAAATGTAGTAGAAACCATTTGTCAGTTCTTTCATTAGGACTCAGTCCTACTCTATGGAGTCATTCTCAGTATTTCTTGGTTCTGTCCTCTGATTTCTTCATATTTCACAAGAACAAAGCTGTGGTTTCAGTTGAGTCTTCTCAGTCTGCTTCCTGCCTTAAATGCTGCAGATGCACAATTTTCTTTTCATTTTATTCTGTAACTGCCCTTTTGATCTATGGCAGCAATACTTATACCAAAACAATTCCTTTAACAATTTTAAAACTTTTCTATGTCTTTTGTCGGTGTCCATTCCAATAGACAGAAAACCACGAGGACTAGTGTCTTTAAGACTGGCCTTCTTCTATCTTCTGAAAAGAAGCTAAATGACAAAGCATGGCATTTCAACGTCTTATTTCTTGGTGAAATCTGCAAGGCATTCACTTAAGATAATTAAAGTGACTTCTGTTTGTAGGAAAGTTTTTAATGCATTCTGGAATGTTCTGAAGTCAACAAACTAGCTTAAAGTTTTATCCAGAATTTGATCTTCAGTGTGATACTTAATTTGAGGATCATTTGCCATCTGGAGAGACTGGGAATGAGAAATAATTTCATTTTTGAGCCCAGCAAGTCATGACTCTGATATTTAACATTTTTTTTCTTTAGCTCAATGTGTTTCTTTCATGCTTTATCAAAGGCTGAAAAGCCAGGTGGCAGTTTTAATATTTTGTCTAGAAATCTCCTTAGCTGTATCATTAAGTTCATAAGGTACATTTTACATTTTTCACATTCATTGGGCAATACTGTTGCCGAGGTTTCTGTTCTACATAGCAGGACTCTACTCTTGTAGCATCCCAAAACATCCCAAAACATTTTCCTTTAGGCCCTCACTAGTAGACTTTGGATTTTCAGACTCTTTATGTATCTGTTCATCCTCTAATTCAGACCTTTTAAAATTTCAATAATCGTCTTTCAAACTCCCTTCAACTTCAACCCACTATTTCATGCCTAACCTAGACCTTTGTTATGGTAGAACCCATTTCCAAATATTAAATTAAGTTTCTTTCATTACATAACAAATCACTCTAAATCATAGTAACTCATAACAGCAATCATTTGTTTTGGGCAGAGCTGTCAGGACAGAGCTCTGTGGAGATAAGGCAATGCTTATTTGTTTGTTTTTGAAGGTTTTATTTATTTATGCATACAAGAATTGGGGTAAAGGCCAGAGGTGCAGGGGATGAGAGGATTCACCAGAGACAGAGTGGGGAGCAGAACAGGCAGATCAACAGAAATACACTGCTGAGGGGAGCAGCGTACGAGGCAGAAGAGGTCTACTGTGCCATATGGGTCCTCTCACTGGCCAGGGATAAAACTTGTGCGGCAGTGGCTGTGGAAACCCCACAGTGAGGCACTCAACCCCTTGCACCAAAGGGAGGACCCAAGATAAGGCAATGTTGCAGCATCACATAGGAAAGCTTGATTGTGGCCTGGAAGATACATTTTCAGAATGGTTTACTCAGTGGAGGCTGTTGACTGGGTGAAACATGCTTGCCTCTAGGGCTTTGATTGTTCTTCATGGGTTTCTTGGGTTTCCTCACAGCACGGTGGTCAGGTTTCAGGGCTGAGCGCTCAAGAAAGCAAGATGGAAGTACATGGAGTTCTCATGACCCAGCCTCATTTCAGTGGATGATATTGCTTGAGGCATATCAAGGTCAAATTATTGGAAGAGCACGTGAAATGAGAGATAATGTTATGCCATTCTTAAAAATCACAGCCTTCAACAAACAGGTAGCAACTATGACCCACCTTTGAGTTATTCATTGACTATTCTTAAATCTTCATCAGTTGACTTTTTATCAATATCTGCATTTTATATTAAGGATATTAACCCATCATCTATCACATCCATTGCCAATATTTTTTCCCCAAATATTTCTTTTTATGTGTATTTCAGCATATATTTACTCTGGCCTGTACCCAGCTCTTGGATGCATAAATAAATAAATCTTGAAAAAAAAAAAAACACACACTATGAGAACACACCTTAGAGGGCCTCCCTGGTGACGCAAGGGGTTGAGCGCCTGCAATGTGGACTTCCTCAGCCACTGAAGGGCAAGTTTGATCTCCAGCGGGAGGAGGAGACCCACGTGGAGCAGCAGACCTCTCCTGCCTCACCTCCTGCTCCCCTGGTGCATTTCAGTCAGATAAAAGCCTTCTTATGTAGAGTTTTACGCAACAAGATGTAGGTGCCCCAGCTGCTGGTGTCAGTGACATGTTGGATAAGGGGAAAAAGAAAAGAAAAACTATAAGACTAAAATAACAGCAAAAGAGCAAGAAAACAGGAAGTTCATTTGTGGAAGGAAAAATAATTCTACAACTCCTAATAATGATGCAACACCAACTACACTTACTATAATGTTTGGAGTCAGATTATATAATAGAGAAAGCTTTAAATCAGTTTTGTATTTAGTTATCTAATACTAATAAGTGAAGGGGTACATTTCTCAATGAAAAGCAATAGATTTTGGCTGAGAGTTACCTGCTTAAAATCTTTTTTTTTTTGAATGAAGTAGAAAAGGTACTGGAAAAGAGAATGCTAGTTTATTATAGAGAGATGAGTTCTAATACAAGTGAGAGTGCAAATGGCAAATGGAATGAGAATCTTCTCTCTCTCTTCCCTCTCCTTCAGCCCCTCCTGTCTTCTTCCTCCTCTCTATTTCCCAATGTATACCTCAAAGAAAATTAGGTTTTTTTTTTTAAGATTTATTTATTCATGAATACAAGAGCTGGGGTATAGGCCAGAGGCATGGGAGGTGAGAGGACCTGCCAGAGACAGAGTGGGGAGCAGAACAGGCAAATTGACTGAAGTACACTGCTGAGGGGAGCAGTGGGCAAGGCAGGAGAGGTCCACTGTGCCACACGGGTCACCTCCCTGGCCAGGGATCGAACCCGTGCTGCTGTGCCGTGCTGTGGATGCTTCACAGTGCGGCACTCAACTCGCTGCACCACCAGAGAGGCCCAAATGAGTTGTCATTTTTTTAAAGAATTATTTATTTATGCATAGGAGAGCTGGAGTGTAGGCCAGAGGTGTGAGGGTCAGAGGATTCACCAGAGACACAGTGGGGAGCAGAACAGGAAGACTGACTGAAATACACTGCTGAGGGGAGCAGCAGGCAAGACAGGAGAGGTCTACTGTGCCATGTGGATTAGCTCCCTGGCGGGAGATGGAACTCATGCTGCAGAGGCTGTGGATAGCTTCATAGTGCTGAGTTTTAACCCCCTGTACCACTAGGGAGGCCCAAGATAATGAGTTTTAAAGTGCATATGTCCAAGCATAGATTTAGCCTTCTATAACTTTACCTTTAATTTTCACGTCACTCTGTAGCCTCTGAAGGAAATGACCTACTTGTGATTACTTATTGCCTATTATTTACTATCTATTGGGTCCTTAGAAATTACATGCTCTTTACCTTAACTGCACGCTGTCACAGTCTGATTATCATTTAGTACTGAACTCCCAGTGAATGCTAATAAAATTAACAAACATACAGAATAAAGTGAAATGTCAACTTTTATTACATATTTTCCTTCCATCTGCCAGAGTGATTTTAAATGCCAGCTTTGAAAAGTAAAGAGACAATCAGCAGGCCTTTCAGTGGCTCTTGCATATGGCTGCCTCTGGCGTATGGTGTTCGGGTGCTCACATGCTGGTCCAGACATGCTGAGCCCTGGCCTGGTGGTGACACTGAGCTGCACATGGCTTTAATCCCTTGCCCATCTGTGTCTTTTCTCTGCCTAGAATGAGTTGTTATGATTGGACAGGTCTGTGTTGTCCTCCCTTTTCTGAGAGTTTCTTGAATTTTGAATCTTGGCTGTAGCATTGGCAAAAGTTCTGTACTCCTCTTTCTTTATATATATATATATTTTTTTTTAAGATTTATTTATTTATGCATACGAGAACTGGGGTACAGGCCAAAGATGCGGGGGTGGTGAGAGGAATCACTAGAGACAGAGCAGAATAGGCAGATCTACTGAAACACACTGCTGAGGGGAGCAGCGGGCACGGCAGGAGAGGTCTGCTGCGACATGTGGGTCACCACCCTGGCCAGCAGCAGGGATCAAACTCATGCTCCTGTGGCTGCGGTTTGCTTCAGAATGCATTGCTTAACCCACTGCGCCACCAGGGAGGCCCTTGTATTCCTCTTTCAAGAGTGATGCTACATCTCCCATTCTTAATGGACCCCCCTTCTTTATTGATTGTGAACCAATTATATGCATCCTTGTCTGGGGCTATGCTAATAATTGTCTGATGAAATATGATAGCTTGAGATTGTGGAGAAAACAGAGAGCTGAATTTTCACTCTCTGTGGATACATCAGACAACCCAACCTGAGAAGTTAGTAACCCACCCAGAATAAAATTAGCTACTTCAGTCACATTCTACTATAGCATTGTACACATCCTTCACATGGCTCATCAATATTTACTTATTGAATCTTTTCTATACTTGTTTTCTGTAGTTGCACTAGGATGCAGTTTCTAAGAAGGCAGGGACTCTGCATTTTTTCTTGGCAGGTTTACTTCATGTACCTGGCATGACTGGTACATAGCAAGGATTCAGTAAATACACTTTGAACAACTGAGTAAATGTCATCTTGCTGCCTTTGAGTTCATCCATTTTAAAAGTAGTTTAAGAATCAATAAATTGGGTAAAAACTGAGCTCACCTTCCTAGAGAGATGCTATCTGGAAGGGTAGCTGCAAATTTATCACAGACTAGACCTTCCCTTTCCACTGTAGTAAAATGCAAGTTAAAAATGAGCAAATCAGAATCACTGAACTATCATCTCATTTCCTGTGTCTGACTGGTCATGCCTCACTGAATCTGAGTTTGAAGGTGGACGTTACAAGGTAACATTGCTTAAGGTACAAGGTTGATGACTGGCTAATTTAAGAAAATGAGCTCCAGGGAGTAGTCATACAGATGTGAAGGTACAAATACAGGAAGCGGAAAGGTGCTGAGTTGAAAGGCTGGTGGAGACCCATTGTGCGTTGGTGAAGAGATGACTGGACACTGAGGAAGTTTCCCAAGTTTATCAAGGGAAGAGGCTGACATGAAATTAAACTGCCTGGCTGTGGCAATTTCCCAGAGAGGTGACTAACATGTGCATTCTTGCTGCCATTAGAAGCAATAATATAGATCTTCCCAGGCAGCCGAGCGAGAGGTCATTCCTCTCCTTAAAAACTGTTTCTTGTAGAGCAATGCAGTGCTCTGTCGGAGTCCTGGACCAGTCAGGTGTGAAATGCTCCCATCCCTCTGCAGAGTGCCCACTGTGCCCAAACACTAGCAGTGCTTATTTTTTTAAGAGCTCCAAACTCATTTTTGTAGATACAGTTCTGATTGTTACAAAATATTTTTAAAAAAAATTTTTTTGGTATGTTTTAGCTTTAGTTTTTGTCTTTTTTTTCCTTAGGGACTTTTTGCAAATGGCTAGGTTCTCAAAATACTTTGAAGGCAGTTATTATTCCCTGAACTTCTCAGGGTAATTAACTCTAGTGACCACATCAGATAAACCCTGACTTCTCAGTGTTTTGTCATAATACAGCCTCCTTTCTTCACATGTGGGTCAGGTGTCTTTCTGAATCTTGTAATTATGCTTCTACAGCTGTGATCTTTCAGATCATTCTGCCACAAGAGAGGTGGAAGCAACAAAGTGACTGTTACTTGTCTCAGTCTCAAAGTGACACACATCACTCAGTTCTGGCCAGGGCTGGTCATGTGACCATAATGTAACTGCAAGGGACACTGGGAAAGTTAGATGAGCACATGGATATTCAGTCAGCTCTAAATATGTTGTCTGCTACATGTTCTACTCACAATTTTTAAATTTTTTCAACTGGTTAATTTTTTCCCTCATTTCTTTCTTTAATTGAAGAATAATTGACATATATCATTTTATTAATTTCAGGTATCTAACATAATAACTTGATGTTTGTGTATATTGGAAAGTAATCACCAAAATAAGTCTAGTTAATATTGGTATAACATTATTTTAAAGATTTACTTTATTAATTTATGCATGCAAGAACTAAGGTATAGGCCAGGGGTGTGGTGGGTGAGAGGATTCACCAGAGACAGAGTGGGAAGCAGAGCAGGCAGATCTACTAAAATATGCTGCTGAGGGGAGCAGCATGCGAGATAGGAGAGGTCTGCTGTGCCCTATGGGTTAGATCCCTTTCTAGGCTTTGAATGCTGCAGTGGCTGGATAGCTTGATAGCTTGAGACTTTAACCCCTGCGCCACCAGGGAGGCCCCATAGCATTTTTTCTTATAGGACATAATTCCAAATACTCTTTTCACCCTAAACATCTAATGTCAGCCATATAGCTCATCAACCATGTTACCCTACCTGTTTAGGAATTTTTTCCTATCTACCATTGTATCCAGGCAACTTTCCCCCACAAAGCTACTGACAGATAATTAGGAAATTAAAATATGATGTGACAAGTATGCTAATGATGCAGGAATAGAAACTAAGCCACACAGAGGAATAACAACCTAGATACTCCCTAGATGAAAAATATTTAATCTGAAGATATGAAGTGAAGAAGCTAGGAGGAGAAGTGAGGGTGAATGACATAGGGAAGGGCATATTGGAAGCCAAAGGTCTAAGTGGAATAGTGAGCATCAAGGAACTGAAGACTTCATTGCTGCTGGAGTTAGAATGTGATGGAGGGCTAGGCAGGAATGAGTGGAGAAGTAGAAATGCTATTTCTGAATACAGATTCAGAGGCCTGTAAAATATACTCATGGTTTTCACTGTATTGTATAGAAGAGCAATGAGATTCATTGAAGTTCTTGAAAAAGGAGATGCAAAAATTGGACATAATTTAGAAAGATCATTTTGATTTCAGATAGAGAGATCAGATTCAGGAAATGGCAGATAAAATTGGTAGTTAACCTATTACAATAATCGGAATAGGAATAGTTAGCATTCTATAGAGTATTTAGAGATATTGAAGAGCTTAGAAGATAGCTTTCAAAATATCTTCCACTTGTGTCATCTAGACCTCATCTCCACTGGAATTTCTGACTCAAACAAAGGAACCACATCCAGTCCGATTCCTAATCCAGTTATATTTCAAATAAAAAAGCTTCCAGCTTTGCTTTAAGTAGGCATTTATCTTTTTATCAGCTTAAATTTTAGTTTATTACCCATTTTATTTCTATCTGAGGTTCTAGGTATGCAATGAATACTTTCATTAAGGAACCAGGAAAGGGCCTCCCGGTGGTGCAAGGAGCTAAAACACAGCACTATGGAGCCGTCAATGGCCACTGCAGCACAAGTTCAATCCCCCACCAGGGAGGTGACCCACTTGGCACAGCAGACCTCTCCTGTCTCACCCACTGTTCCCCTCAGCAATGTATTTCAGTAGATCCGCCTGTTCTGCTCCCCACTCTGTCTCTGGTGACTCCTATCACCACCCCACACCTGCACCCCAATTCTTGTATGCATAAATAAATCTTTTTTAAAAAAGGAACCAGAAAGAATATCATATATAAAATAAGCAAAATTTGAGATCCTCATTGCAAACACATCTGCTGTCTCTCAGATGATCTATTCAGTAATTCCCTGACTTTACAACACTGCTTTGTAATATTTTGAGGTTGAAAGTCTTTACTTACCTGCAGGAATATAACTGACAAATGTATGGATTAAGTGGAAGAAGCCCTTCCCCTACTAGTCGTTTTGTTTCAAGGATGATCTTCAAATGATTGTCTCTTCAAGATATTAATCTGGCAAGAAAAAAAAAACTATTCAAAACAATTAAGTAGGTTCATCTTTAAAAGATGGATTAAAAGAGTACTTATTTCAAAATAGTGAAATACATTCATCAAAGGAAACGCTATAGATATTAGTGTCTTTTGTTTTTTTAAAAAAGATTTATTTATTTATGCATACAAGCACTGGGGGACAGGCCAGAGGTGTGGGGGAGGGTGAGAGGATTCACCACAGAGCAGAACAGGCAGATCAACGGAAGTACCCTGCTGAGGGGAGCAGCGGGCACAGCGGGAGAGGTCTGCTGCACTATGTGGGTCCCCTCCCTGGCCGGCTGCAGGGATTGAACTCGTGCTGCAGTGGCTGTGGTTTGCTTCATAGTGCCTTGCCACTGCACCACCAGGGAGGCCCCAATATTAGTGTCTTTTGGACAAGAACAAAGGTTCATTCTGACCCACAGATTTCAAGTTGGAAGACAACATCTAAAGGGAAGATACTGTTGATTTCACATTAACTACAGATATGTTGCTATTTGGCGATAATTGGAGAGGCAATGTTGATACATATATAGGAAGATATTAGTTAAAAATTTAAAGTATATGTGTGGCTTGTTAGCAAAGCAGCTCCTTTGCACACATACCTGCAGATGAGACACATTCACCATCTGCCCAAGAAGGAGTCATGTTGTGCTCACATTGTGAGAACTGATCGCTCTGGCAAAGAAATGAAATTCTCAGTAGGAGCTGAGCTCCACCACAGAGTTGAAATTCTTGTTAAATTAAGATTATCCAAATCCACTGAGGAGGATAATCCATTTACATATTTACACCCCGAGCTCTTAATTTTCTAGACAGGCCTAAATAAGGACTGCATTTTGTACAAGAAAACAAGGAAAAGAAACATTTATTGCATTTGTTTCCGTTTTCCACCTAAAAATAACAGAAAAATTGTAGTTGCTAATATTATTCACCAGCTTTAATTTCAAACTGTTGCATTTTGAATTTTTAAGCTTCTTGAGGGTAAGGATCTAGAAACATTGGTTCTTTCGCTATCTTGCTCACAACATACATAGAAGTGTTCTGTAAATATTCATGGAGCAAAATTATGTGAATGAATGATCCTGTTTTATTTTTGTCTCCTAGAGAACTTTGTCGCGAAATTGCTACTCTTATGATATTTTATTCCTAGGACTAGATTTATAAAGTCAAATTTACATTTCATTATCTATCCCCATAATAGAGTACAATAAATTAGTCTAATTTTTAAAGTACTAATAAAATCAATTACAAGAAATTATTCATTTTTGCACAAATTGTTAATAATGCTAAATCCTCTTAAGCATTAAGTACCTCTTTACTTGATGTTTTAAGGAAAATGTTACTATATTAGCTGTTGTTACTGATTCATACTTTGGTGACAAAATAAGAATCCTTATCATCATCACTATTATTCAAATTGGGTATTCAAAACATTTTCACAGGTTTTTAAAGTTTTCAAGAGACTTTAGATAATAGAATCTCCTTTGATCTTCACAGGGTCTGGATTTGCATTATAATATTTACTTTTAGGGACCTATGAGGAAAGGAATGTGGCATTTATAGTTATTGATTTTTTTAAAAAGTCCCAGTTCAACACAGCCAACTCAACATTTTAAATTCTGTCTGAATAAATCTCCATCATATGAGCAGCTCTGCATGAGTGATTTGGTTGCTAATTGGCATTAACTTTGTGCCTTGCTTTGTTTTAAGTATATGAAAAGGAAATACAAATCTCTGAGCTATTAAAATAATTTGTCTCCTTTAAAAAATTATACTTACATAAAATGGTAATTATAGTGGCTATTCAAATCATGGACAAGTGTGTAGGATAAATGTTAAGTGGAATATATCTTATATAAAAGTTAGAAGCAAATAAATAAGGAGTGGAAGCTAACCAGCAAAAAAATAGAATAGCTAGTTAGGGTTGTGGGCAACTATTTTTCCTTTCATCAGATTGAATTCAAAACTTAGCAGCATTATTATTTTTCTTCCTAGGATGGTGAGGTAATATATTCTGGTGCCAGTATAGGAAAAAAATGTGAACACATAGTTTGGGATTGATGTATTCAGAATTGATACAGCATTCTGTGTCCCTAGGATAGACATTCAGTTCACACTACCTTTATCTTTTTATTTACAAGCAAACATTTTCCATTTATGTTATGGCAAGCTATTTGATTCAGGTAAGTCTACATGTTAACAATTCTAATCAAAAATAAACTATAGATTACAGATATTCAAATATAGTACAAAAATGGAAAGAACTGAAATAGAAATAATTATTAATGAAAAGGAAGACAAAATAATCACACTTAGTTCTATAAATCCAAGTAGTTACAGAACAATATTTTAAAATTCTTCCCTATACCCCATTTTTCACTTAAAACCATGAGCTTTAAAATGTCAACATTCCAGACATCATAATTAGCTTGTGATATGATATACATAATAATGTTTTGTGGTTGTCAACCTAGAATTCATACCATATGCTGTTTAATGAATAACTGTTGTTTATTTGCAACAGAAAAATTAATAATGAATATGGTATATTTATGAATAGAATAAAACTTTTCTCTTGAAATGATATTTTTCTCAAACAATGTAAATAATGATTAGTAAGAATCAAATGCAAGCTTTACATGTTCAATGACCTTGTCATTTTTTTTTCTTACTCTTTTTATCCAGATGCAGTTCTTTACACCAGGCAATAGTATCTTCTGTCATCATCCAGAGCATGAGATAGTCCCTGACCTTTAATTCTCAAGAATGTTTTCAAATCACCTTCATACCAGAAACAATAAGCTCTCCCCTCCCCCATCCTGCATCCCAAGAGAACATTATACATTAAAATTTCTGTGTCAAGGATCAAAGGGAGGACAGTGAAACTTAGTGGGTACAATAAGAGAGAAAAAACAATTGAGTTTGATGTATGACTTAATCTGGAGAAATCAGGTCCTGCAAAGAGCTCTATTGTGAAAACACACAGACACACACATAAAGGTTAGACTGGAATGTTGATATTATTAAATACACAAGGGTGCTAAATCCACTCATGTAAACTAAGCATCAAAATAACATGCTGAGCGTAAAAGATTTAAAATGAAAAAAAATCACGTATCTGGAATGCACAGTCGATAATATGACAGCTATAAAAGGCTTACTTTGGAATTCAGAAATCAAAAAGGAGCTGTAGTCTTTGCAGCTCCATTAGGAATTAGACCCAAACCACTTCTCTTTTTATGACAGTATTCAACTGTGCACTTTAGATCTTCCCAACAGAAAGACTAATGAGCCCTGTGGAGGCCACACAACCTGCCAAGAAAATAATCCATCCTCCAAAAGCCCCAGCAACAATATTCCTCAACGCTCAGAAAAAAATGCTGAAATGTTGTCATTCAAAAGATTTTCTACAATCCTCCCTGGCAATCCTGGAGAATCTAATGAGTGTAAAGCCAAAGTACACAAAAGAATCATCATCTCCATATTTACAGGAAATTTAAAAAAAAAAAAAAAACAACAGTGTGCTAGTGAGAGAATTAACTACTGACTGTCAAAAGTGACCTTCCCGGTGTCAGACAGCATCTGCCAAGACTTCTCAAATTACCCAGCTGGAAGGCCTAGAACTGGGGACCAGCCACAATGTATTGGTTCACTGCCCTGCTACCATGTAGCCTGTCCTCAACATTCTTAATTCCATTTCATTTTGGAGTTATATTTTAAGGCCATATAAATCTTTAGGCTGGTGAGTGAGCAAATCTGACAGTGGATGTGTTACAAAGGACAGAATTGTCTTTTTTTTTTAACCTTTTCTCCCTTCTTTTGAAGACCTTATTATTGGCTGTTCTTCTCTTATCAATTATCAATATTGGGTTTATTTTTATTAAGAAAATAAAAACTGCTCTTGGAGCATTCAGAGATTAATATTTCTGACTCTAAGGTAGGTACTCCCCAGTGCATTGCTAAGAAAATAATAGACATGCAACTGTGAGCAAGGCACCATTTCTGCCCTTGGGGACTTGTATTATAGTTATTACATAGACAAGTATAATTGTAGTTACAATACAGGATACTAAGTACTGTAATAAGGCAACAACAGAGACCTAAATAGTACCTAATGTGTGTACCAAATTTATCTTGGAGAACTGAGGAAACTTCCTAGAGCAAATGATGATTAAAGTGAAACCTGAAAAAGGAATGGGAGCTGCCTTCTGAATGTGCCACCCTTTGATTATACAATGAGTTTAGAAGATCAAGGTTGTGATTTCAGCTGGCAAGTCACTTCAACTCTCTGTGTCCTGATTGTCTCTTCTCTGAAATAAGTTGTGCCAAACTGACAGGATTATTTAAAGGTTAAAGATGTCTGGGACAAACTGAAATGATAGTCCACTGACAACCTCACTCTGTCCTTTATTAATTACAGAAACTTACATGGCATGGTAGGTAGGCTTTAAGAGGGTCCTAAAATTGTAGACTGTCATGCCCTGGTATTTTTTCCTTTGTGTAATCCTCTCCTTACGTATGGCCTGATTTATTGATTCTGTTGTAAAATAGAAAATGGCAGAAACAATGGGATGTCATGTTTAAAATAAAAGGACTGATGTTCTGTGTTGGATTTAGCTTCCTTGCTCATTTTCTCTTGGAATACTGACCTCAAGGAAGCCAATTGCCATGACATTGGGCAGACCTGTGCAGAGTGCCCTATGTGTAGCAAGAAACCAAGCTCTGAAAATCATATGTAGTGAGGGGCCTCCTAAGGGTTAAATCTCAGTACCATCACTGATAGGGCCTGAGTTCGATCCCTGGCCAGAGAGATAACCCATGTGGCACAGCAGACCTCACCTGCCTTGCTTTCTGCTCCCCTCTGTGTCTGTGTTCTGCTCCTCACTCTGTGTCTGGTGAATCCTCTCAACCCCGACACCTCCTGACAGGCTCCTTAAACATCTTGGAATTTCTGTTGAAACTGAAGAAGGACCAGGTTGAGAAGTAAAGAACATGACAATCCCCACAAGGATTAAGGGCAATACTAAAATAGTTCCTCCCTAACAGACTGAAAAGTGAGCCTCATAAAATAAAGTGTGGCAATAATTTAACTGTGATAAACAAGGTTTTAATTTTGATTAAATATAATTTATCTTATTTTTTCCTTCTTTGGGTACGCTATTATCATTTAAGAAACTAATAAAGTTTAAGAAACTTTATTATAGGGACAGGGAGATTTAAGCTCTTTTCTTCCTAGGGTCTTATAGTTTTAGCTTTTGCATGTTTTTCTATCTTGAATAAATTTTTCATGCGAGGTAAGGGTCACAATTTGTTATTTTGCATGTAACTATCCAGTTGTCCTCAAGCCATTGTGAAAGGCTATTTTTTTTTCTCAAGTGAATTATCTTGATACTTAGGACCACAATCTGTTGACCATATATAAGGGATTTCTGAACTTCAGTCTATGCCATAGATATGTGTGTCTATGCTAATTTGAAAGAATGAATCCTTCCACTTTACTTATTTAAATCTTTGTCTACTATGATAAATCTATGGGCTTCTTCAAAAACAATTTTGATTTTTTTCTTTGTCTTACAATTTTTTTGTTGCCAACTGGACATTCCAGTAATACAATGTGGCAACTCTGGAACTCAGATTCTACTCTTTACCTAGAAATTGCTGTTGTTGCTTTTTATTATACTTACTTCCATTTATTTAATAATTTTGCTAAAGTAATTCTTTAAAGTTAGGTTCACTGTAATCTGTGACCCGTGAAGTCTCTAAGAGCTTAGTGATCAGCTAATTGGACAAAGCTGAGCTAATTGGACAGCGCTTTCCTTTCATGCCTTAAACCAAACAAGTCTCCCAAAGCCTTGGGGCTCTGTGTGTATATGAGGTCACTCCTGCATCCTATTGTGACAAACGAGTCACAAGCACTCAGATTCAAGGTAAAGAACGGGACATCGAGCACATTTCTCCATCAGAGCTGTATCAAAGAATTTCATGTATTTTTAAAACCGCCACAAATGAAAATAAATGAATAAAATCTTTTTAGTGGTGGTGTTTGAACTTGAAGCCTTGAGATTTAGCTCAATCCAGCCTCAGTGTAAAACATTTTTGAGAGATTTTTGATTTCATTTAGAAGTTGAGATCCATCTTATTATAAAACATACAATTTGTATGAATAGTTTCACTGATTACAGTATTTCTATTAATTGAGTATGTTGGACAGTGGTCAGGATTTGAGAGACATTAAGTATAAGCATGTCCTTTTTGGTTCAGCAACTTCTTAGAACTGCATGTCTAAGTGACCTGTTAGTTCATAGAATAGGATTATGTAAAAACAGGATTAGGTAAAAACATTGAAGATTCTCTGGTTCAAAGGTCTTAAAGACATTCTTTTACTATTCATTCATATTTATACTTATGATGAATTTACTCACTTATCAGTTATCATTCCTTTTCTAGGAAGCAAGAGAAAGTAGCCTTAGCTGGAATAGCCAAATTCCAGTTCTACGATTTCAACTGCCTACTACGTGAGATATTGGTAAGAGTTATCACAGCCCTTCTGCAGGAAAAACACTGGGTTTGATACCTGGCGGTTGGTCAGAAAGGTCACCTCTGATTGGACAAAGAACCCACTGATCTAATCCTGACCAGTCACATTTAAAAGGAAGAACTGAGCTCTCTGACACTTTCCCAAGTTTTCTTTCAACTCTGCAAATTCCTGTTCATCTCATAAGAACATGGGCTCAGTGCCAGTGGAGGTGATGAGTATACAGATGTGTAGTTTCAATTTATTTGCTTCAGCCTCTTGAAATATGTTGGATTGTGGGGAGGAAGGGTATTTATAAGCTTAGACTTTATCTCAAATGTCACTGTTGATTTTGAAATGAGGCTGGTAAATTGCGTATTTATGACCACCTGCATTCCTTCATTCAAGATGAATTTTGTGGTAGAGTAAGAATTTATTTGTTTAGTTTTCTTTGGCTCTGACATAATGATGTAATTGACAAATAGGAAGCTGTATTATTCTATTGTGCAAGAAAAAATTGCTATAACTTCAAATGATTCTTAGATTCATTTTTCAAACAGTTTAGATGGAAACGAATGGCTTACAGGCAGTGTATGGAAAAACTGTTACTTTATGGTTATGTGCAAAAGTAAATGAGATGTGGGGGCTCAGTCCGTTCTGTTAGGCATCATTTGTCCTCAGTAATGAATGATATCCTCTCAACATTTAACTTTTCTTATGACCTAAAAAGTTGCCTTTTTTTTTTTTTTTTTTTTTTCAGAATCTTTCTTTTTTTAAAGATTTATTTATTCATGCATACAAGAGCTGGGGTACAGGCCAGAGGCAAGGGAAGTGAGGGAGTGAGAGGATTCAGCAGAAACAGCATGGGGAACAGAACAGGCGGATTGACTTATACACTGCTGAGGGGAGCAGCAGCAGAGGCAAGAGAGGTTTCCTGCCCCATGTGGGTACCCTCACTGGCTGGGGATCGAACTCGCGCTGCTGTGCCAAGGATGCTTCACAGAGCGGCGCTAACCTACTAGGCCACCAGGGAGGCCCTTTTCCAGAATCTTCTTTTTGGGGAACCCAATCTGCAACTCTGTTTTTAAATTGATTTATTTATTTTCTTACATCATTAAATTTTAGACAGTATTTGGTTCCCCCCCTCAGATGTATTCTCCGTAGTTCCCCCACCACCATACCACTTGTGATCCATCACCACATCCCTTGTGCTCTTCCCTCCCTGTTTTGACCCCTCACCTGCCCCTGCCCCGCTGTATGCCTCAGATCTGTGGCCAGCAAACGAGTCCTGTCTTTTTTCTGACCTTTTGTAAAAAGTGTTTCTTGAAACCAAATGACAAAATAATAATGTCACCTTGCTCTGTTTTGCCTGTTTTTGAAGTTGAGTTTGAGGTGCCTTATGCTTTTAAAAGTCCCTTCTTTTCAGTAGTTCCTTTGACACTAGCTGATGTTTCTTCTTTTCCAATTCTGGGGAACCTCAGATTTTGGGGTTCATCCTTACTTGAACTGGGAGCTCCAGCCCGAGAAAGACAAAGTAAAGTAGCTCAAATTACTGGAGCAAAAGAAAGATTAGAGTCTTTCATTTTAAATACTTTATTTTACATCTGAGGTAAATGAAGCCAAAAGCACAGAGATGATTTTTCCAACTTGTCCATTGTAAGTCTCCAGACTCAGCAACCAATCCCTTTTTCACTGAACATGGGAAAAAAATAAAACAATTTGGTAAGTCAGTACTACAGAGTGTGATGGCCATGAGCTGACTATACTGTCTCTGTTACTCAGAGTTCCTACTTCCTAGGAAATGCAAATTTTGATTATGTGAAGCTCTTGCTATAAATTACTGGTTAAAGCTCCTCTGATAGTGATAATTATGTCTGCATTGTTTGTTTCCTCTTCATTATTGAACAGAAAATTTGTTTTCAGACCTTAACTTTTCCTCTTTGTAATTTGCAAACTATCATATAGATTTTCCCTATTGATTAAAGGTCTTCTTTTTCATGCCTTGAAAATGATGGTATTCACTAAATGGTCAGGCCATTTAGGTAGGCTCTTGCTGATTTACCCAAACTTGTATCTTTCTAAGTTCATAAGCCTTTAGTTGTAGAAGAGACTAACAGCATTAAATACATTTAACTATCTCCTCTGCTCTAGCAAACTAAGGAGCCATCTGATGCAACTTCTACAATATCATCTCAATAAGCAACTGTGTCACTAGAACTATTTTTGATGTGCCAATTCTCATGTAATCCCAATTACTTTTTTGCATTAAATTATAGAGCTCATATCTATTTTTGATGAGCTTTAATGGGATATTAAAATCATTTTAGAATTTGACTCAATACTGCATACTTCAAAGAGATCCTGCTATTAAATAAGAATAAATTCATAGAGCAAAAGTAGACATGATGATTCCAGGTGTTCTTTGGTGCTGTGCACCAGCACAGAGCCACAGTGACCAGTCACCTTACAAGGGACAGTGTGGGGCTTGGCGATCTCATTCCCCCAGTAGCCTCACCACACAGGGACTTCTAGAGACTTTAACCAAGAGGTGGCTCTGGATGGCAGTGGCTACCTCCTTAGAGCATTTAACACCCAGACCAACGTGTCGCTGTAATCCTGATGGTGACAAATGCCTGGTCCACTAGCCATCACAGACATAATTTTCAAAACTTCAGCCTTGAGGGACAGCCCTAGGAAAAAGTCAAAAATCTCAGAGTCCTTCATGGGCAAGGAGAAGAGAGATTGCCTCCTCCTATGTCTTGACCAACTTGATAACAGGGATCCACTCCTTGTTCTTGCCTTGCCTCTGCTGGCTCCTCAGCTGTGGGCCAGGCCCCACCCCCAGCCTAGATCTGAGCCCGGAGCCCCTACTCCTGGGGGCCGCTGCCAAAGCCCCAGCGGAAGCCACCAGGACTTCCCATCCAGAGCCTCCCTAACCTCCTGGCCTTCCTGCAGCAATGACGGGTCGCTGTTCGGTGTTTGTGGAGAAGCAGGAAGGTGAATTTTTTTCAAACTGAATTCAAGTCTTTTCATTCTGCAAACGGTTTACTATCAACTCCCTTTAATAAGGAATAATAGCGTCAAATAGATTGAGGCTTGTCAGTGCACATTTCCCTTTGGATAACCTTTCCCCCCTACATCCCGAGACCAGCCATAAGTCGTTTGCTTGGGCTTATTAGCTCTTAGAAAATGTTTTTGCGATCCTTGCCTTTCAGTGAATGGTGTTCACAACAGTGGAATTTGGAATCTCTTATTGTGCAACAGCCAGTTAAACAGTAGTTACTGATCTAGTTAGTATGGGGGAAAGGTCTTCTGAAAAGACAAGTCCTGCTACTGAATGCTACCTCAGTTTTAATGGTTCTTAAGAAACAAATTTTTGCTTAATTGAAAAAAAAAATCGTAAAACTCAATCATACCTCATAAGATCAGGCCCAACCCACACAGGAATTCATACATATTATTGAAAAATGGTTCTGACCAATAAATATATTCAATGTCATTTATATCTTCAAACTGTCAGAGATGAGTGGAAGTAAAATTATGTCAAAACTCGTCAACCATAAACTTAAATTCTTTCTTTAGAAGTATTACTCTCTATATTAATCATACTCCTGGATATTAATCATACTCCTGAAATAAGGTTTGGTATCATTTCCCCCACAATCCTATTTCTCTCCTGCTTCTAACACTGAGTAGGATTTTCTGTTGTTGACTGTATAAAAAGCAGTGGGTTTGAAAGTGGCTCAAAACACCCAAGTCCAAACCAGGAGCCTTGAAAATGACTGTATGCTTCTTCCCCAGTTTGGCACACTCTTTTTTGTCTTCTTATATAGATTAGTCTCTGACATATATGCCCCAAATTCATCGCCCACTTTCATGGTGTGAGTTGTTGCCCATAGTTTCACCAATCCGGGACTACTTTTCCTAGACTTTTTGCATCCATTTAAATGATTTTCATCAATGGAAAATGACTTTCACCTTTGGACCTGGGTTTCTAGAAGGTGCTTATACCATATGTAATCTCTGCCATATCTCTCCCTTTCCCCTCCTGCTGGCCAAAGGCAGAAGACAAAGACACGCTAAAGGAATCCAGAGCTACAAGACAGAAGACCCTGGTGCTCTGAATCACAGCATGAAGGAGATTACATCTGACAAACAGGAATATCACATTGGACTTTTGTGTAAGTAAAAAATGAGTTTCTATTAGGGTTAGCCAAGAAAACTTGGCATTTATTTGTTATAGCAGTAACATAAACTTTTATGAATTTACCAAGAAATAAAACTCACTTAATCTTTTCTGAAACTTTTTATGTTGTTGACTCCTACTCAGTGTCTAGTACACTATTTTTATGCTCAATGGGTAACACTAAAATTATCTGGCATTGAGTTCTTGCTATGTGATAATCGCTATGCTAAAAGATTTTTTTGTATACTATCACAATCAACTTTGCATTACATTATAAAATCATTGGATGAGAATATGTATAAACTTACTCATTTTTGTGTTTTGCACAAATCATCTTTAATCCTCCAGCAAGCATACATAGAAGGTCCTTAATAACAGTAGATGCAGGCTATTTTTCAGTTTGTGTACATTTTAGCATTTTTTGAGTGCTTGCACTGTGCAGTTTTATGATATATAAAATCAAAAAAAGGTAGTTTTATTATTTTACAGAGTACTTGGATAGCCAAATGCTACCAAACTTAACTCATAGTAGAACATTAAAATAAAGATAGTCTGTTCCTTGGATGTATGAAACTCAACTAAAAAGTTATCTTATTTGTTTGTTAGTATGCTCATAACAAAGTACTAAAAGCAGGGTTTTTAGTCAAAAAGTTTCTGTTGAAACTAACAGAAATTTATTGTCTTACAGCTCCCGCAATTCTGGCCTATACCCCAGGTCTCGTATGCATAAATAAAAAAATAAATCTTTAAAAAAATATTTTAACATTACAATCCCATATTTCCAACAGCTGAAAAATATCTCCTTTCTTTATCCCTGGACAATAAGTAATTCAATTATATTTGATAAGTTAATATATCTCACCTACACATAAAGTTTAGCTATTAGAAAGGCTATTTATTTCCCTTTTAGAGCCTCTGGTTGAGCCTTAGTGAATTAATTCTGACTGTTCTTAAATTATATAACTATAACATGTAAAGAAAATTAATTGTTATTTAATGTAACATTGCTTTTTATTAATTTTGCATTTCTAAATTATTAAAATGCTTTATACACTCTAGGACTGATGCTTGTGAAATTAAGCAATTTGCAAAGTGTATACTAATGACCTTTGAAATGTTCTTATGTTCAGTTCTTTCCAATGTATGAGTCTACTGCATAGAAAAGAATATTAATAATACTAACTAAATGCCAGGTAAAGGGAGGGGTCCTGAGAAGAAGTGAGAATGACAGCCCTTAAAGGAAGGATATCATCCTGAAGAACAAGCTAAAAAAAAAAATGAATGTTTTTTAAGGGTTATCCTAGAAGGAGTTAGGAAGCTGACCTTTGAAATATGAGATGTACAAGGTAGCACTCTGATATCAGAAAGTTTGTCAGTATCTTGAGGAAAAAAAGTAGAGACAAAAAAAGCACCCTTGGGCCTCCCTGGTGGCACAGTGGGTTAAGCAAGGCACTATGAAGCAAACCACAGCCACTGCAGCACAAGTTCGATCCCTGCTGCTGGCCAGGGAGGGGACCCATATAGCACAGTGGATCTCTCCTGTTGTGCCCGCTTCTCCCCTCAGCAGTGTACTTCTGTTGATCTGCCTGTTCTGCTCCCCGCTCTCTGTGGTGAATCCTCTCACCACCCCCAACACCTCTGGCCTGTACCCCAGTGCTTGTATGCATAAATAATAAATCTTAAAAAAAAAAAAGCACCCTTTCGAAAACTCTGGTGAATTCAGGACCCAATAAGATTCATCACTGTTTTATGTTACTGACCTAACCTGGTCATACTTCTTGCGCTCAGAAAACCAAACTGAGTGTTTGGAAACTCTGAGTGGAAATGTTTAATTAGTAAGTGACACTATATTGGGAAGACAGACGAGTTAGTATTATGGCAAAGGCTGCCTTTGAGAGTGGCGAGTGAAGGGAGATTATGCAGGGAAGAAAGGACTGTGGAAACATAGGAGAGTTTCTTCATTTGGGGGCATTACGAAGTCTAGGGAGTCCATCACAAGACTACTGGTATTTCAAGAGTACTTGCTTTCTTCTATGTTGGATGTTCAACAGTCACTGATGATATCATTAGTCTCGAAAGGAAGAGAAATATTTTGTTAAGCTTTAGGTACCCATCCTCATGGCCCTGAGGAATATAGTCAGTGGGTTCTGGGGCAGTGGTCATGTCATTATTTTTGGTTCAGGCCAGACCACATGAATCTGTTGAACAGTAAGTGTGTTACCCGAAGTGGGGGTCGAGGCAGTACACTGCTGCCCCAGTCAAATCCCTGGTAAATTTTCCTCTATATCGTCATCAACCAATATTTACAGTGCTGATACTAAAAATAGCATTTCTTTCCTTGCATCAAAAAATATTTGCATTTTTGAGTGAAAGTACAGGACACATGGCATCCTCAAAGGAGTTTCTTAATTAAATGATGAGAGTCATTTGAATCTCTTCTATTTTGCAGATGCAACCTTTGGTGTTTTTTAAAGTATACTCAGGGAGGATTTTGTAAAGTGAAATCAAGCACTGACTTCGTTTTTTTTCCCTTTGAGGCACAATATTAGTTTACTCTTTAAGTCACTCTATTGCTATGGTAGCAAATTATTACAATTTTTTTTATAAACCTGAGTTTTAGAAGAATAAAATCAATGTGTAGCTTAGAGCTGCATTTCTTCTGGAGGTTTTACTGGGAAATCAACTTCCTTGTTATTTTCTGCTGCTAGAATCTGCCAGTTTCTTAGGTCTTGCTCTCTGCCTTGAACTACACCAAACTCTTGCATCCATTGGTACATCTCCCACATTTCAGTTGACTCTCTCTTGGTTCTTATAAGGATTCTTGTGATTATATTAGACCCACTTGGATAATCCGGAATAACGTCTTGATTTCAAAATCCTTCATTTAGGGCCTCCCTATTGGTGCAGCGGTTTGAGTGCCACACTTTGAAGCATCTACAGCACAGCAGCGCGAGTTCAATCCCTGGCCAGGGAGCTGACCCACATGGCACAGCAGACCTCTCCTGTCACTCCCGCTGCTCCCTTCAGCAGTGTGTTTCAGTCCATGTGGCTGTTCTGCTCCCCGCTCTGTCTCTGGTGAATCCTCTCACCTCCTGCACCTCTGGCCTGTACCCCAGCTCTTGTATACATAAATAAATAAAGCTTTAAAAAATCCTTCATTTAATAAACTCTGTACTTCCTTTTATCATGTAAGGAACCAAACCCAATTTCTGGGGATTTGGATCTTCTTGAATCCAAATGGACTTCTTTAGGAGGCCATTATTCTGTCTATAACAATACCAAAAATCTGTTTTCTTCAAGTATTGTTTCTGGAGGCACTGGATTCACTGTTTATTGACATTATAATTGGGCAATTATGGGTTGTACTAGGGATCATGATAAAATTGTATTAGAATGTTTACTTGCTATGTAACAAATACCTTCAAATGTGCTCTTAAAACAATAAATATTTATCACCATACTCAGTTTCTATGGGTCAGTAATGGCTTAGCTGGGAAGTTCTGACTTTGGTTCTTTCATGAGGTATCAGTCAAGATGTGATCTGGGCCTACAATCATCTGAAGGTCTCACTATGTTTTGAACTTGCTTCTAAGATATCTCACTCACAGAGGGCAAGTTGGTTCTGCCCATGGGAGGGAGACTTCAGTTCTTCACAAAACAACCTTTCCTAGGCTTGAGTGTTCTCATGACATGGCAACTGACTTCTCCCAGGGAGAGCAAACCAAGAAAGAGCAAGTTGAAAACCACAATGTTTTATGAAATACCCTGGGAAGATATGCAATGTCAATTCCACAGTATCCAATTGGTCCCCCCACCAGCCATCAATCAGTGTGGGGGTGGACTGAATAGGACAGGATACCAAGAGGGAGGAATCTTTGGGAGCCATGTTGGAACTTGGCTATCAGACAGATGAGTATTCTTTTGGAGTGACTGAGTATTAACTGCCTATGAGATGAAGGAATATTACAGGTCAAGTGATCTTTTATAAAATCAGACACATAGTCCCTAAGATAATGCAACAAGAGTCAGTTATAAGCATTTTCTCAGATGTAAGAAATAGGTTGGTCAAATCATAGAATGAATGTTAGATTCCAATATTCTGACTTGAAATCCAATGATCTTATTGCTAAAACAAGTCATGTTGGAAAATTTACTTTCTATTGTAAATATACATATATGTATGGGCTACTATAAGTTATTTAATCAGAGAAGTGATAAGAATTGATTTCTGACTGTAGTCTAATGATCTAGTAAATAAGCCCCTAACGACAGTTCCCCTCTGCTGAAAAACCGACTTAAAAAAATAAAAGGTACATGTAGAGTTATGAGAGAGATGGGCATCTGGCCATTGGTAGTTTTTCTTTTTTAATATAGTGGTCTGACAGTTTCTCAGCTCAGAGGTTTCACCTTTCAGAAAGCTCTCCACTGCTTTCGGGATTCATCACATCCCACTTAGTCTGTTTCAGAGTATTGACAAATTGCGTACTTCAGTTTTATATTTAGGATTTTCTGGCAGTATAGTTTTCTTGCTTTCTGCTTCTAACAGTATCCAAAAGTGCTTTGAGCTATCCCATCATACCTTCGTTTATCCTCCCTCTGAAAAAACAGAGAGGGAGAAGGAAGACAAGGGCAAAAAGGAGGAGGATGGGATGGGGAATGACAGAGGGGGAGAAAAAGAGAAACAGAGACAGAGACACAGACAGAGAGGAGAACCTCTGTCATCACATGGAAACTAATTTTGTCATCAATAGGTGTCAGATCTTCAAAGTTGTCAGCAGTTTGGAGTTGGTTGAGGCTGCCAGAGATGCAGCAGTAACACTTTTTTATGGCATGAAGGAAGTGTTAAGAGAGAGCAGACACTTCAGCAGCCAGAAAAGCAGATTTAGCGACAGCCATTCTCTTGTGGACTATTTCTAGAGAATAGGATTTTTCTGTCAATAAGAACAAGTTTAAAATGAGATCAGTCTCTGAGATCAGTGTATATCCTGTGAGTCTCCTTTGAGGTGGCCATTTTGCCTCCTGCATTTATAGCACATCAGGTACTAGAGTGAGGTAGGAATTTTTCTGGCTCTTGCTGTTGTCTTCTGGATCCTTCCCTTTCTTTTCTAAACCAACAGATTATACCACATATAGCCATCTACCAGCCCATTTGCCAAACAACACCCCCTTATTCCATGAAGATGTTAGCTCCTGGCTTACTGCCACTTCCTCCAACACTACTCTTGTCAAAATAGTGAGCTATTTCAATGTTTACTTAGGTTATTTTTTTGAAACCCCTAACATTTCAGTTTCATTAACTGTTAGCCCCTAACATTTCATTCATTAACTGTTCTCCAATGATTCCCCCCTACCAGTCATCTCAGACTTAACTCCCACTGAGGGCCTCCCCGGTGGTGCAGCGGGTTGAGCGCCACACTATGAAGCATCTGTGGCACAGCAGCGTGAGTTCGATCCTCGGCTGGGGAGACCTCTCCTGCCTTACCCACTGCTCCCCTCAGCAGTGTATTTAAGTCCATTTGCCTGTTCTGCTCTCCACTCTGTCTCTGGTGAATCCTCTCACCTCTCGCAACTGTGGCCTATTCTGTGGCTCTTGTATGATAAATAAATAAATCTTTAAAAAAATCCCCACTGATAATACCAGTGTGGAAATCCCTCTATAATATTAAATCCAGGTAACAGTCTCTGTACACCATCTCTTAGCTCATCTGCTCACACATAATCTCTATTTCAACACCTTTCAGGGTTAAAATCCACTAATTCTACCAGAGTTTTACTTAATCAGTCCTCTCTTGTCAATGGTTATAGTCACTTCCTTGAATATAGTTTCATCTTTCTTATATTTTTTGGCAAAATCTTAATTACAGTTAAATGTAAATCTGCTGGTTTGATGCTTGTTTCTGCTCAGGTGAAAATATCTGGAGAAAACAAGGACCATCATGACAGTTTCACTGAACTTCATTGTCAGCTCTTTTAATTGGGTTATTAATGCTGCTCAATAGTAATGCTATCTAGGGGCCTCCTGGTGGCTCAGCGGGTTGAGCTCCACACTGGGAAGTGTCAGCAGCACAGCAGTGTGAGTGAGTTGATCCCCAGCCAGGAGGGGACCTACAGGGCTCAGCAGACCTCTCCTGCTTCTCCTGCTGCCCCCTCAGCAGCGTACTAGGGGACCTACAGGGCTCAGCAGACCTCTCCTGCTTCTCCTGCTGC
>JAGFMF010011858.1:243060-256696 GCA_019455555.1 Galemys pyrenaicus | reverse complement strand
TACAGGGCTCAGCAGACCTCTCCTGCTTCTCCTGCTGCCCCCTCAGCAGCGTACTAGGGGACCTACAGGGCTCAGCAGACCTCTCCTGCTTCTCCTGCTGCTCCCCTCAGCAGTGTACTTCAGTTGACCTGTCGGTTCTGCTCCCCACTCTGTCTCTGGTGAATCTTCTCACCTCCCATGATTCTGGCCTGTACCCCAGCTAGTGTATGTATAAATAAATAAATCTTTTTTAAAAAAACAAACAGTAATGCTATCGACATTAGCTCCTGCTGCATTCACTTCCTCTTTCTTCTGCATGACTATTTCATACCTCCTGTTCCCTCCTCAAGCATCTTTTCTTCAATGCCTTCCTCACCTTCCTGATAAGCAATCAGAAGAGCATTCCCCAAGTTCTTGGTACATCTTTCCTCATGTTACAGTTAAGTGGTTGCTTATACTCTGAGGTAAGACCAGCTTCCCCCTTTGTGCTAGATCCCATTATCATTTGCCCATTCAAGGATACAGCTTCAATCAATTCTATCATTTTATGTCTGAGTTCATAGTACCTTGTACTCTATTAAATTTTCCTCTTTAGTACTCAAAAACATTCCATCTTACAGTTACTTCCAACTTAAAAATTACTTTCTTGATCCAGTTTCTCCCACCCATCCTTTAGCTACTATTGTTTTCTTCTCTTGGAACAACCCTTGTCTAAATAATTGTCTCTACATAGTTTTAGTCCCTGTCCATTTTCTCTTGAATTCACTATAACTAGGTTTTCACCCCCACCATTCCAACACAACTCATCTTTCCTGGTCACCAGTTGACTTGCATGTCCAGTTCTCATCTTACTTGATCTACAAATAGAGCCAAAAAGTTTGATCATCTTCCTTCCTAAACACACCGTCACTGGCTTCTACAGCATCTTAGTTTTCCTGATAACTTCATTGGCCACTTCTCAGTTTCCTTTGATGATTCTTTCTCATCCACTTGGAAACAATGTTGAGGTTTCTTAGGGCTAAGTCTTACTCTATTAGTATTTTCAGCATGTAAGTTCATAGTATTTCATGTAAATCATATCTTTATATGTATCTTTCCAATAGAGCACTCTATCACTTTCTTGTATTTATATGTCAGTCTTAATCCTAGTTATATCTACACATAACACATATACATTATATATTTAAGGAACATATTCTATGTGAGCTCAAGCTTTTAAATTTATTTTATTTATATGGCCCTGCATATAGTCTGCTTTGATGAATGTTTCATGTACACGTAAAAGCAAAATATTTTCTAGAGTTGAACACAGTATGGTATAAATGTCAAGTAGGTTAAGGTAGTTAGAAGTATTCTAGTTTTCTATATCCTACTAACTCTTTTTAACCAATTCATCTGTCAATTAGTGAGAGAAATGTGTGAAAATCTCCAAGTGTTATTGCAGACTTACCTAGTTTTTTCCCTCTTCTCCCCCACCCAATTTTTCAAGCACTTTGAAACTGCTTAAACATATTTAAGGCCATTATAGTCACCTAATAAATTGATACTTTTATTATTATGAATTCTCACTCTTTATCTCTGTTAGTATTCACCTTTGAACCATAAAACATATCTACTTAGTATAATATCAATATAGATACCTGGCTTTATTTAAATTAATGTTTACATAGCATATAATTTCTTATCCTTTTTTTTTTTTAAAGATTTATTTATTTATGCATACAAGCACTGGGGTACAGGCCAGAGGTGTGGGGGGGTGAGAGGATTCACCACAGAGAGCCGGGAGCAGAACAGGCAGATCAATGGAAGTACACTGCTGAGGGGAGCAGCGGGCACAGCAGGAGAGGTCTGCCACACCATGTGGGTCCCCTCCCCCCGGCCGGCAGCAGGGATCGAACTTGTGCTGCAGTGGCTGCGATTTGCTTCTTAGTGCGTTGCTTAACCCACTGCGCCACCAGGGGAGGCCCAATTTCTTATCCTTTTACTTTCAATATATATGTGTTGTTATACTTAAAATAGCTCCCCATCAAAAGCATTTAGTTGAGTCATTTTTTTTTTCTTTGCAGTGTGGCAATCACTGTCTTTTAAAGAGAATGGTTTTTAATCTACCTAGATTTATTATAATTACTAATATTACTAATATGGACTTCAGCTTACCGTCTTGCTCATTTTTTATGTGTCCCATCTGTTGTTTGTCCCATCTGTTCCATCTTTCAAAAAATTTTTAAACAATATTTCTATTTACCCCTATACTTACCATTTTTAGTGTTATTCAGTATTTTCTACTGGTCTAGGCATCCTCTCGGAACATTTCTCTTCAACCCAAGAACTTCTTCACTGTTTGTGAATTATGGGTTTGCTGTTTTAAATCAATGGCTTGATTGAAATTTCCTAAGCACTTACTTGTCTAAAATGCCTTTATTTTGCCTTCGTTTTTGGACAGATATGTGTGATGTTCTCAATTGCTAAGAAGAATGGAATTTCATAATTATCCCCAGCTTTAATTTTGGGCTTGGATTTTATATCCACTTATTTTTTTCAACAAATATTTATTTTGTTCCTGGGAATAAGGCAAATTAAAATTTCTTTTTTTCTTGAAACTTAAATTCTAGTGGGGGCCTCCCTGGTGGTGCAGTGGGTTAAGCAACGCACTATGAAGCAAACCGCCGCCACTGCAGCATGAGTTCGATCCCTGCTCCCCTCAGCAGTGTGTTTCGGTCAGTCTGCCTGTTCTGCTCCCCACTCTGTCTCTGGTGAATCCTCTCACCTTTCGCAACTGTGGCCTGTTCCCCAGCTCTTGGCTGTAGCATTGGCAAAAGTTCTGTACTCCTCTTTCTTTATATATATGTATATTTTTTAAAGATTTATTTATTTATGCATACAAGAGCTGGGGTATAGGCCAGAGTCACGGGAGGTGAGAGGATTCACCAGAGACAGAGCGGAGAGCAGAACAGGCAGATGGACTGAAACACACTGCTGAGGGGAGCAGCGGGTGAGGCAGGAGAGGTCTGCTGTGCCATGTGGGTCCCCTCCCTGGCTGGGAATCAAACTCGTGCTGCTGTGCAGTGGATGCTTCACAGTGTGGTACTTAACTTGCTGTGCCACCAGGAATGCCCACCTGTTGGATTCTTTAAAACCTCTCTCATCCTGGTGGCACAAGGGGTTAAGTACCACACTATGAAGCATCCACAGACATTGCAGCATGATGTTGATTCCTGGCCAGGGAGGTGACCCACATGGCACAGCAGACCTCTCCTGCCTCTCAAGCTGCTCCCTTCAGCAGTGTACCTCACTCAGTCTACCTGTTCTGTTCCCAACTCCATCTCTGGTGAATCCTCTCATCCCTGATATCTCTGACTTGTATCCCAATTCTTGTATGCATAAATAAATAAATCTTTAAAAATAAATAAAACCTCCCTCATCCCTCACTCTGGTGGAACACTACTTGTGACTGCCCCTTGAAATCATGATTCTTAAATAAATGCTTTGATTATTAGACAGCCTGATTATTTTCTTGTCAACAGAGAAGGGAAAGAGGGAGGAAGCTGGGGATATGGGAAAAGGAGAGACAGTGAAAGAGCACTGATACATGTGAAATGCATTCTGGAAATTTCTGGAGAATCTTGAGAGATGTATAGCGAGGCACTGGAAATCTGAATGTGGGGGTAAGACAGGAAAATGTGTACATCATGTCTCATGCTGCCAGATATAAAGTTAATGTCCTTCTACAGCAACCAGTAAAACACATGATGCCCAGTTAACTTTGAATTTCAGATGGTGAATAAATAATTTTTAATATATTGCATAGGACATACTTAAGCTAAAAATATTGTTTATCTGAAATTCAAGACTGGGCATCTGTATTTTAATTTGCTAAATTGTAAATGTATGCCTATATGACTCCATTTGTTTTTATGGTGTTCTCTAGTTTGAATAAAATTTGCCATTTCTTATGTAGCAAACTTCCTAGCAAATGTAAAATTTATTTTTAATTTTTAATTTAAAAATTATTTACTGAAAACACAGTGCCACCTAGCTGAGACTTTGCTATTTAATGGTGTCATACCCATTTCATGTAAGGCTCATGGAAGCAGTAACAATCTGCCCTGTGTTGCTATATGAAAAATTACAAGCTTCAGTTCATTTCATTGTCTTACTGGAAGAATCCTTTGATTTTAATGGGCATGTTCTCTAGAAACTTAGTTTCCCTCTAATCAGATCATCTGCATTTCTTAAATTAAAGTTTAGGCTGAGAACTTTTGAAGGAATTAAAGAATAAATGACTAAGTTTTGAGTTGGAAGAAGTTATATATTTTCCAGAAAGCATTTTGGCAGTGGAGGAACCCTCAGTAGCCTGGATTGTGAAGAAACTAAAAAGGGGGCATGCTGAAGATGACTTGAAAATTTATTTAGTATACTTCATAATTTTCTCAGAGTTCAGCCCTGGCTGTGATTCCAGATATCCTGACTTCGATTTGCTCTGGTTCTAGAATTAAATTTTCCTCTCCGATAACTTCTCAAAATTTCTTGGTCCTCTGGTGGTGGGGAAGATAGGTCATTTGGTTCCTTGAGGTGAACAGATTGATTGTTCCTTTTCTATCCACTTTGGGTTGTCCAGTCAAAACTAATTCTGAAGCTGCCTCCAGGCTCACTGAGTCAATTCAGTGATGGATTAACAATGTCTGCACAGAAAAATGGGGTGTGGGTGGGAGACAGTTGTGGTAATATGGACTGAAAGTGATGGATCTGAATGCTATGATTGGGAGCTTTTGACCTATATGTTTAGGGGAGGAATAACAAGAACCAGGCAAGTTCCCCCAAAGCAATTCAAACACATGGGCTTGGTAGATCTTGAATTAGGCTTACCATATCAAGAGAAGCAAATGGGGTGGAGAAGTGGTGGCCCAAGCCTGGGAGGGACTGTGCTCAAATTTGATTCCTTTACAGCTATGAGAGGAACCCCAGAGTCTGCATGAAGTGTTAAGTCCCTAGGGTTCACAGAGGGTGAATGGACTCATGCATTGTTTTTAGTGTAGGTGAATGGGAATCATGTAAATAGAACCATAAGGAAAATGAGTTAAAATCAGGCTATTTTTCACCTTCCACACAGCAGACAACCCATAACCTTGAAATGCTATGTTTTTCACCTTTTGGACACACAGCAAACAGATGGGCTTTGCATTTGCAACGATGTGTCAGTTGTGTGGCTACGGGCACTTAACAAGGTAGAGGGGGCCAGGAAGTGAAGTTGCTGTTTTGCCTCTCTGCCTCTGCCTGTGTTTAAGTCAAATTTTAGCATTTGACTTAAACACAGGCCTGCAAAATGCACGAAGTCTCCAAGAACTCTATTTTTGGTTGAGAACCGACAATGAACCTGCCCTGCCTGGTTGAACAACAGAGCCCTATTTAGGCTATGCTAGAAATGGAAGCCTCGAGGGTATACAGGTGGCAACTACGGCATATTTCCCACTAATTCTCCCGTTAGCGTTCCTGATCGTGGCCATCTAACTTACCCTTGGATTCTTTCCCACTTAACCAGGATGCAACTTCACAATCAGTCTTAACTGAGCAACCCAGGCAGCAATTACTAATATTAATTGGAAACTGATTTGACATTTGTGGTCCGAGATCAGATTCTGAGCTACAATTTTAAACCAAGCTCAAAAAAGCAAGGGTAGTAAAGTTGGTTCCGGGACCGGAAGAAAAAAAAAAAAAAGCCAGAACAGATTGGGAGGAGTCAAAGTTCAAGAAAAAGGAAAAAGGATACAATCATCAGGGCACAGCAAACTTCGGGAGCTTCGGTCCTGAGGTTCAGCGCTCCCTTTGCTTTGTCTCCTAGACCGAAGAAGTGGAACATTTTTTAAAAATCACCTAAAAATGAAGACACTTGTGGTTCTTGGTTAAAGGTAATTATCTTTCTGGTATTTTGAGTTCCTCAATTTTGTATTAGTAAATATCTTACAGTTAAAAAGTCTTTCCCCCTTCATGACGCAGGTATTAGTTAAGACTTGAAAATGTTTGAATAATTTGTAAATGAAGGTGTATTGTGTTTGAATGGCTTTTAAAATCCTTGTCACATAAATTGATTTTTTGAAATACTGTTTTGATTCCGGGATGTCGTATATAGTTGACTTACATCACAGAACTTATTAATATCCTCTGCCTTTCACAGTTATCAGCAAAAATTTAAAGCAGGTATTGATTTATATGATGCAAATGCCAAGGAAGATCTTATCCTCTTCACCCTCCCTCCACCAAGTCCCAGCACACCTTTCTGAATTGTTTTTTAAAATGCTGACTACATTGAGTTTATACAATGTGCCTCTTAAAAGTAGACCTGATTACTTAAATACTTATCACATCGATTGCTTCAAAAACAGGCCCACATTTTTTATCTGTTTTGTCAAGTTCTGTCTGCTTCTACCATAGGGTTTTGCTTAGTGGCTAAGAGCAAAAAATCTAATTTGGGTTTGAGTTTCATTTTTGTATCATTATCTGTGGCAGTTTTGTACCTTATTACTTATTTTACCCAAATTTTTAAATGTGTAATAATAGTGATGTGACTTAACAAGGTTCATAAATATTACAGGTTTTTATTAGAGCTTATCTATCCCCATCTCAAAGATAACTGTAACCTTTTAAATTCCTGCCTGTGTTTTGTTCCATTCTATTCTCTAGAGTCCATCCTGGTCTAGACAAGAAATATTTAAATAAATTCAAGCTAGACTTTTAGGAGTAGCCTAAAAGCCTTCTTCACTGTCTCCCCAAACCCCCTTATTATTGTCCCTACACTCTTCCTTTATTTTCATCCTTTCAAAAAAACTATTAAGAACCCATCTGAACCAGGTATGCTCATAAGCGTTGAAAACAAAAAGATTGAAGTTATTTCTTTGGATGGAAGTACTAAGTTGAAGTCCCCAATTAAGGAGTGACGAGTTAGGGTCCATCTCTCTGTGTTGTGTCTACCTAAATTAATTACACTTATGTTTTACAGTTTGTCTATTTGTCCATTATTCTCAATTTATTCAACCATTTTATCATCATAAATCATTAGCATTTATTTTATGCTTTGGGTTATAATACAATACTAATTTATTTTGTTGCTCAAATTATACCAGTTTTGTCTGTTGGGAACTCTTTAGTCAGGCCCTGTGTTTCTTCAACATACTCCTCTCCCCTACCCTATCTGTGTGTGTGTGTGTGTGTGTGTGAGTGGTGAGTGGTTTCCATTCTTTTTTAGCACTGCAAGATGTCCCCAGTTCATCTTGCTTATATTCTACCCTAGTTCTAGAACCAACTGTTTTCTGGTTTCATTCACTGGAGAATGGTATTGAAACCAAGATACAGCTACTGAGTGCTTGTCTACACTGCTTCTGGACATTCTCTTTGGAAATCATAGGTAGGTTGAAGTTAATCTGAGCAGTGGCAATAAAGATGTGGATGGGTTATATGCTACTTGTTAGCAAGCAGGTGAGAAATTGGCACTAACAAGCAAAAATAAAAAATGGAGAGAAGGGAAATGATAGTTTGAGCCTGGTGATCCCTATGGGTATGTTTGCAGCTGAAGGCAAGGATCCAAAGACAATGGAGCAGTTTAAGACACATAAAGGGAGTAGACCTTTATTAAGGAAACTAGATCATTTTATCTGAAAAGTATCAGAAGGATGACAGTATTTTGTTATGGTTTTCATTAATATGCTCCAGTGAAACACAACAAATTAAAAATGTCCAAAATAATTAGTCAGGCTAGTTAGCAATGGTTTCTATCTTCCTTCATTTAGCAATAAACTTGAAGAGACTTTTCAAATGTGTAAGTGTTTACATGGTACATTTTAGTTTCTCAAAGCATACAAGAGCTGGGGTACAGGTCAGAGGTGGAGGAGAAGATTCACCAGAGACAGAGCAGGGAGCAGAACAGGCAGATGGACTGAAACACACTGCTGAGAGGAGCAGTGGGCGAGGCAGGAGAGGTCTGCTGTATACACGGGTCCCCTCCCTGGCCAGGGATTGAACTCCCACTGCGATGGCCACAGAAGCGCCACAGTGTGGCACTCAACTGTTGCACGACCAGGGAGGCTGGGTGTGTCTTTTTGCACTAAGAATCATCCCATGAGGCAGTATAAATGTTAACATTTCCTCCATCTCACAGAGTAATTGAGAGACAGAATTTCAGTGACTAACTCAGGGTCATCATTTTAGCAATAGAACGATTTCTTCACTGTCAAGTGTGCATTTTTCTCATTGCCAGCCCAGGATATCTCAGTCTGGGTACTAAGGACATTTGGGACCAGAAAATTCTTTCTAGTAGGAGCAGTCTTATGTATGGCATATTGTAGGCAGGATATTTAGTTGCACTTCTGGCCTCTACCCACAGGATGTAAGTAATAAAATCTCCCCATGTGTGTCAATGGCCTGTAATGGGGGTGGGAGGAAACTCCTTGTTTTAGAACCACTTACTTGAGTCTATCACCTATCTTAAGGTGATGAAGATAGATTCCCCCCCCCCCCCGCATGAAAACTTGAGCAAATGAGATATCAAATATCTTAACATTTAATCCACATCTCATTGTAATGTATTAAAATAGTAAGATACGACTGTCATTCACCAAAATTTTGTTTGAGATATAGGACATCATTGCAGTAATAATTTACTTTAGAAATCATGAAAATGTTAAATGTATAAGTTAGGATAAAATTTGGGTAGATAAGAGTACCTAGCTATTAGGATTTCATGGAATAGCAAATTCTAGAGATGGGGCGGCATCTTCTATTATCTCTTAATTATATTTGTAAGTTCATTACATAAACAATATGATGGAATTACTTGTTAAACATTTTGTAAAGGTAATGAAAGGACTGAAATAGCTTTTTTAATTACTACAAATTTGCTAGTTCTAGATTTCAATTTTCATGTTCTTTTAATCTTACGCATTTACATGCATGATTTTTACATCACACTTATTATAGGGTATAATTTACATCCTTTTAAATTTAAAACTATATCATAAACATTTTTCCTGTTGCTGCATAGTGTGCATAATTACCATTTTAACGATGACATAATATTCAATGTAGTTGACAAGTCGTAATCCATTTAACCATTCCCTTATTGCTATATATTCAGGTTGCTCTGATATCACATTAACAACTTAACAATCATCTTTGTGATTGTGATTATTAAATTATATTTTTGGAGACAGTTATAAGTGAATTTACTGAGTCAGAGTTATGAGCACTTTAGAGGTTCATGAACTATATTGCCAAATTGCTTTCCAAATGGATTTCCACTGCAAGCAGAAATACATGTTTGTATCGTTCTATTACATTCTTGCCAGAATTGGGCAACTTAATCTTTTTTCTATATTTTATAAATTCATAGTTACAAAATTCATTTCAAGTCTCTAGTTGTTGATGTTAATGATCTACGGTACTCAGGGAAAGGAACATTTCTTTGCTGTATGTACTTGCTGAGACCATACGATTTAAAATTTTACTGATTGCCTGAAATACCTACCCTGCTTCTACCTTATTACTCCAGTGTCCTTCCATCCCTTTGCCCTCTTTCATTTTTCTTAATAACACTTTGTAAGTATATGAAATTATACAATTACATTCTTTTATTAGGTCCTATAAAATGAAAACTTGCTATAAGTAAGGGTTTGTGTCATGCATTTGCTTTGTGTATTTCTCAACCTATTGATAATAATGCTTTTGGCTAAAATACTCTGGGGCACTCACCTGATTCCAGATGAATTTCCCACATTCACTTTCCCTTTTTAAGTCAATATTAGGACTGGACTAGCCATTGGGGTTTTTTATGATGATCGCAAGATGTCCTTTGGCAATGACTACAGGAGACTTTTTTGTTTAAAGATTTGTTTTATTGATGCATCCAAGAGCTGGGGTAGAGGCCAGAGTCGCGGGAGGTGAGAGGATTCACCAGAGACAGAATGGGGAGCAGAACAGGCAGATGGACTGAAATACACTGCTGAGAGGAGCAGTGGGTGAGGCAGGAGAGGTCTGCTGCGCCATGTGGGACCTCCCTTGGCCTGGGATCAAACTCGCACTGCTATGCTGTGGATGCTTCACATTGCGGTGTTCAACCTGCTGCGCCACCAGGGATACTTCATTGAAAAATAGAGGTTTATTACTTAGGAGACATGGATGTGAATGCACCATACCTGGGCCACAATTAGGTTGCAGGTAGGTATAGCGAGAACATGGGCCCCAGATCCTGCTTTTATTGAGGCTGAGATGCAGTGTTCTAGGGCTTCAGGGGCTTACTTATTATTGAAGAATAACATTCATAACAGCTGGAACTTAAAGTTGGGTGGGTGGGGGGTTGAGGCAGAGAAGGGAAAAAAAGGAATGACATGAGTCAAAACTAACCAGGATGTGTAAAGCAAATGAACCTCAGTAGAGGAAGTAACTTGAATATTACTGGCCTTGTGGCTGACCACCAGCTTCAATTAGCCCTCTTTGAAGTGGGTGTCATTTTTGATATAGATGTATTGGCATCAAATCTGAGTCAGGAAATTTCATTACCAATAAGAAAAGTCAACTGTGGGAGTTCAAGATATAATACTTAAGATACAGTCTGGGATGGTATTGGCAGGTAGTTGGGTCTGGATAACATTGGATGAATATATGAAGGAGTTAGTTTGTTAATCTCACTTTGTGATGATATCAATTCTAATGGATGGTTATTGGGATTGTTAACTATTAAATACTTGGCACTCTTTCCTTTTTTGGTACCTCCATACCTTTATTGCATTTGAATGTGGTTAATGATGGTTGATGGCCAGTGACAGGTGAGCAGAATGATGCGTCTTTTTGGGCTAAGACCCATGCAGACTCACTGGTATTTTTTCCCAGTGTCCAAATACATGTTCCAAATAGCATCTCCCCTAGCAGCCTGGGTCTCAATTTAGGATGACAATGAAAGAGATTAAATGAGCAGAGCCTCCAAATGACCCGTTGGGCATGTGTGAACCAGAAATAAAAAGTAAATACTTTATGCTGAGATTTGAAGGTTGACTATTACAGTGAAATTCTAGTTTGACCTGACTGTTAATATTTAGTAGCTTTATTTTTTAAAAAGATTTATTTATTTATGCATACAAGAACTGGCATACAGGCCAGAGGTGTGTGTGGGGGGCATGAGAGGATTCACTAGAGACAGAGTTGGCCGCAGAACAGGTAGATCTACTGAAATACACTGCTGAGGGAGCGGCGGGCGAGGCAGGAGGAGAGGTCTGCTGTGTCATGTGGGTCAGTTCCCTGGCAGGGGTTGAACTGCAACTCTTGCTACAGTGGCTGCTGATAACTTCATAGTGCTGAGACTTAACTCCTTGTATCACAAGGATGCCCCCTAGCAACTTTAAATAATACAGTCAAGAATCAAATTTGGTTTTGTCTGTGCCTTTTCTTCTATTCCAGAGTAATACAGTCAAACTAGAATTTCACTGTAATAGTCAACCTTCAAATCTTATTTCTGGTTCACACATGCCAAATGGGTCATTTGGAGGCTCTGATCATTTAATCTCTTTCAATTAGGTGATTTAACTATTGAGACTGAGGTGGCATAAACAGACAAAAAAATTGTTTCACAAGTTTAGGTACAACAAATCTGAAATCAAGGTATTGGTGGGATTGGCTCCCTCAGAAGGCTGAGGGGGAATTTGTTTCATGCCTCCTCACCTGGCTCCTGTTGGTTTGCTGGCAATTTTTTAAGCCGTCTGGCTTGTAGAAGCCACATCTTGATCTCTACCTTCATTTTCATGTGACAATTCTTGAGTGTGTTTGTCCAAATTTTCCATTTCTATAAGGACACCAGTTAGATGGGTTTAGGGCCCCACTCTACTTATGACCTCACAGCTCATTTTATCTGTAACTACTCTGTAGTCACATTGTGAGATACTTGGAGCGAAAATGTCAACATGTCAGTTTACCCATGACAACAGAAATAGAAGTGCTTACTTAGTCTACTACCCAAGGTGAAAAAATACGTATATTTATATAAAATAAATATCATCAGTTGATATCAGGGTACAGCGTACAACAATTTGATGATTTTCTCTAGATTAACTTGGACAGAAGTGGGTTTAGCTTACTGTTATTCCTATTATTTTTACCACATTCCTGGAAATCTGTTGACTTAGAAAAAGTCAGCAATAAGGAAAACAGTAGGAGTTGAAAGATAGCAACGTTATCTCTTAAAAATATATATTGTTAAAGTGAACAGTGTTGGAGTCTCAGATGATGGTGGCCCAGCTGGTACGGCCATATGTCTTTATAGAGTTTCAAGATTAAGATAAAGTATTCAGAATAAACATAAAGGCTTCTGAAATGGTACAGATATGACCCCAGATGCTGTTAACATGTCTTATGAATTTTCCATTAAAAAATAGTACTACATCATTTGCTTCATTTGATAAAATAAACAAGTTAATATCCCTTAACAGAAAGTACTGAATCATAAACTAAGCAAGCTAAGAGTAAGAGAACTTGAAATTTCATAGCCTGGATGTTTCACTTTCAATAATTTCAATTTAGGATCTCCAAGTTTTACATTTTATTTATAATAGAACCATATTAACATCGAACCATACACTAAAATCACTCTATAAGAGAACACACTTAATTATTTGACATCTAGTTGAGCTCTTGCAATTATGCCTTAGCATCCAGAAATCTCAATTTGAAATTTTTTTAGTTTTAGTAGTGTGAAAATAAAATCCATGTTTTTAAGATATTCTTATCCATAAGAAATAATCATGGCTCCATTTTTGATTATCAGATGACTTTAATTTGCATTATTAAATTTGAACCATCAAAAATAAGAACAACAAATAAGTCAGAATAAATGCAGTGAAAACACCTGTCAAATAAAAGTAAATCTAATTTTATCAACAGAGTTCACTTCAGACTAATTGACTTAACTGTGCAGGTGTACGTGTCCTGTGAACTCCTCCCTTCTGATGACGATGTTGGGTGCAGAACCTTGGAGAAATGGGGGGAGGGTGATCTGGCTTCAAATCCAGAGGGCCATGGAGCCAGTAGGGTGGCCATTGTGTCATCTGTTGACCAGGCAGCCAGCCTGCAGGTAGCGGAGAGGGTTGGGGGCTCCTAGTAAGAAACGAGCCCCTCCAGGCCTGGGGACCAGCGGGCCGGCTCTGATGCCCGCACAGCCCTGGAACAGGGTGTCCTGTGGCTGGTGCCCACCCTCAGCATGGAGCCAACGCTCACCTTAATTGACTTAACTGTATGGGTGATAATACCACCATAGTTATCTGTGTTTTGTTAACATCCTTTAGTTTTTCTGTAGACCATAACTATGAGATAAAATTTTAAGATAGCGGGCAATTGTTAGGAAATAAAGTGTGCCACCCCAAAATAAAAGTTGAAGCCTAGCCCCCCCCCCCACATGACTGGATTTGGAGATAGTCCCTTTGGGGAGGTAATTTAGTTAAGTGGGGTCGTTTATGAAAATGGGACCCTAACTCATAAAACTGGTGTCTTTGTGAGAAAAGGAAGAGATAGCAGAACGCTCTCCCAGCATGTGGTCAAAGGAAAGGTCACTTGGAGAAGCAAAAAGGTGGGTCCCTGCACACCCCCCCCCACCCCACCTCCCCACCCCCCCCCAGAGAGCTTTCAA